>DWJN01000977.1:0-20061 GCA_018248895.1 Carystus phorcus
CTTAAGAAAGTAATCATTAAAACTTATAGTTTCTGTAAATTTTGCTTGTTGCTTAGACTTTTTTGATGTGTGTATATGTATAATAAAAAAAATGAATTTCTGTTTAAAAACATTCTTCAAGCTACTTAATTACTGGACCTATTGTCTAACAAATAACATAACCTTGCTAAAATATATGGTTTTCTTGTTATAAAGTTTCTAAGAAATATAATTATCGATGTAGAGCTGCAACCACGGCCTGGTACCGATTCTGATTAACATAGTTAATTACTTTTTCTACTTTTCATTCCCATTCGCAACATTAACCGCATAAATTATTGTTAGTTCAGTTTCAATATGAACAAGGGGATAAAAAATATGAAATCCATTTAAAACCTACCTTAAATGACATGCATATACTAATGCAACGAACTGTATAAATTTGCACACCCGTTAGGGTAAAGATAGGGGTGACATTTTTCATTTTACCATCCATGTTTATGTGTTTTGACCTTATCTTGCAATAAATGAATTGAATTGAACAGAAATCTTTTCCTTTAATCATGTTTAAGCTTGCTTGTATGGTTATCCATACAAGCAATTTGAGTTATACATCCCTAATCCTTCTTCCTGCATTATTAAAAGGTAAATAGTTTCGAATAGCTAGAAGCTAACTGGTTACTTAGTACTTCGAATTGGATATTGCGTTTCGACAAAAATGGCTTCACATTGTAGATCATTTCATAGTGAGACATCTGCTGTAATTATTTGAAGAGTTCCGTTGTCTGTCTTCGAAATTGATAAAATCTTTACCAAATTAAAATGAGGCTCGTCCGGGAGCTTACAGTCGTGTTATGCTCTTTATTTTGTTTATTTTTCATCACCAAATAATATACACCATAATAACCGAGCACCTAATTCACGAAATCCAAGTAAAGTACGAGTAAATTTGACGACCCGCGTGGCATAATGGTCACCACGCCGTACCGCCGTTCGAAGGATCCTGAGTTCGATTCCCAGCGAGGGCGAAATTTGAATTATGAGTTTAAATTTCTGTTCTCGGCCTGGGTGTGTGTAATTATGTTTCTGTGTTGTCCATGGCACCCACGACACAGGGTATCCTAGTGTGGGGCTATGAGTGTGTGGCGTTATTTATTTATTTATTTATTATTAAATACAGATTATTAGCGATAACTCTAATGTCAGATGTCGCTCAACTTAATATGGGACCAATGTTAAAGGACCAGCTTTCTAATTAAATAAGAATCATTGAAATCGGTCTACCCAGTAGAAAGTTATTGACCTACACACATAAAAAAATACAGACGAATTGAGAGCCTCCTCCTTCTTTGAAGTGAGTTAAAAATAACTATTTTACTAAGAATTGAAAAGTCTTGTTGGTTCTAAATTCATTGGAACCTGAAAAGTATGATTATATATCTAAATAGAAACATAATTATAAGTATTCTGGTGCACGTTATTTCTAAAAACTACACAGTTTACATAGTCACACCCTATAGATAAGACTCCTCCCAAATGTTATACTAAGCTGAAACAGACTGACGCTTTTAGTAAATTCATTTCTTAATGTCATTACTCTGCGAAGTTTTTAAAAGTGCACTTAAAATGCAAAATCTTTTAATCGCGGCAAAGTGTAGGATCCATTAAAATAAGTGTAAAGTTTCAATTTCTTTTAGTTTTAGTAAAGTGAATTTTAATGAAAACGCACCCTTACGCTTGAACTTTGGTTCCGCTTCGATGTTACGAGCCACATTGGAATATACTTGAATTTTTTATAGTATTACTTTCACTGGATCTTTAAATTTCAAATGATATTGTTTTATTGAAGTTTAATCTTTAACCGCCACTTGCGAGATGACTTTGACTTGAATCTAAAGTATAAGTTGCCTTTTTAGTTCATATGAACTACAGAGATAATTTTGAACCGGATCTGTATTTTGTACCGTTAGAGGAACTGATACATAGTATGGATCTTTAGAGGAATTGGAAACTGACATATAGAGGAATATGGGCATTTTTTATTCAACCTAGGTATATTTCTACTTGATGTATCCGGTACTAGGCGTATCAAAAATCAAATTTTAATTAAATTCTCCGTTTGTAAAAACACAATTTGATGCTGTTGGATATACATATGTATATACGGGTAGATCTTGTCTGATCAATCAGCAAGAAATCAACATTTTCGGCTGTAACTTATCAACCATGTTTATAATTGATATAATTTTGATACCAAAGCCTTTTTAACAGAAGTTTGGACAAAGTTGCTAAAGACATCAATTCTCTATCTTCTACCATTTCAGAGTTCATAAAGGGTAAACAAAAAAACATTGATTTTTATATCATTATCTGTGTTTCAACTTTTCGTTCGTGAATTAATAGTAATTTTCATGTAACTCAAGCACAAGTTCTGTCTGTAAATGTTATATGAAGTAAAGTTGTATAAATGTGTACAGAAATGAAGCAACTATTTATAGAAGTTCGTGGGAAAACCTGACAACCGTAACAAGCCATGTTGTTATATCATAACATACAAACAAAATTCCCAGTAGACACAATTCCGTATGTATTGTGTATCTTATATTGGATTCATATTTTAGCAATATAAAACGCTGTCGTTATTCCACAGAATCAAATACGAACGCGACAATTTGTCACTTCTTTCATACGCATAATAAAATCTCGTCTACGCGACGAAAGGGCTTGAGGCGTCGCGAACTGCTAAATTGTTTCGATTTTGACATAACTGGGACAATTTCCTTTATATCATTGCTCGCGCGTAACTCAACATAAAAATATCAAGTTATGTAATAAAATAAAATTGTGACAAGGCCATAATAAACATAATATTAAATATTGTTGTCAATTGTCATATTGTATTATTGTATTAATAGGATACATATTTTTTTCTGTATGCATGTCACATGAATGCCATTAATTGAGACTTAAATCGAAGTAAATATGTAATGTCTTTAAGTCTTTACTTTTTTATTTCCTTATGATGAATTTTGTTTTCTAATGTATTTATTTATTTATTTAAACACACCAACAGCATAACATATACAACATTCAGGAACAAATCTTATACATCTAAGTCTTAAATACATATGCCATGCAAATCTATGTATGCAACCTACAGGCGTGTACAACATGCACCAAATCTATGTAGCAAATGTAGGTAACTTATTATGCAATACGTGAGCAGAGAAGCTGGGGTAGGTGGTCATCGCCGCCGCATCCTCGAAAGGCCAAGTCGGTCAAAAAAGAAGATAAGAAACAAAGGTAATCTCCATCTGAAAGACGAGAATTCGTTTGGGGGCTGTCTTAAGGTAGCGGGTGCTAGCTAGGCGGGTGTCAACGAAAAATATTAATGATAATGACTTTATAATATTATATTGATCATATAATCTTTTTATAATATTGTATTATCTTTATATAATATTGATCATATAATCTACACTCGAAGAAGTGAAAGGGTCTTAGTGGAAGGGTCGGGTTTGTCGCATATTCTAGCGACGTCGCCTAGCAACAAACTTTGGCATTCGCCTTTCCCATTAAGTTATCACTTGATTTTAAAACAAAGTAACCAGACATTATTATTTATTTATGTTACTCGATTACAAACAGTTCACATGACTAGAATCTAATGGAATATTTAAGTTCCACGCCAACTAATCCCCGACTGCTCTCTGAAAACTTTGATCTTAGACCTCTCACTTTTATTGTTGGCTTTGATCTTACGTGATACGAAAGTTACACGCAAATGATTCTTTAGAATTAGTCTGAACTTCCTATAACTTGAAAACTAGAAAAAGTGATAATTTAAAACACAATATATTTATAACAATTAAAAATATTAAATTATTAAGTTTTTAAACAATGTAATTTATTTATTACGTTTTGCTAAATTGAGTCATGCAAAATTTTGGTAGCTAGACAGGCGGGCTTCACGGAAAGACGAATGCTAGTAATAATATTAATGAATAATCCTTACACGAAGCCCTACTACCAACCAGGTTGGCTTGTGTCGCTAATTACGACACTAATTGCCGGTATAGAAGAGAAGAGAAGAAAAGAAAGAAAAGAAAAGAAAAAACATTGATTTCACAAAATAATAGCTGTAACGTCGTTTACAAATCATTTATAAACAATTGATCTCTAATAAAGGATAACAATGCGATCTGTTACTAAAATTGCAGCGAAAAAAGGCCACATACACACACACACTCAGCCTATACCGAGGTAACATACTCGTAGTATCAGGTTTTCAGAGCGTACCATAAGTGCATAGTTCAGGTCAGTGCAGTGCGTCCTACACTATGTATGTACATACATAGGATGTGGGTTTTTATTTTAGATAGCCCAAAGACGGCAAAAAAGTCTTTAAAGAAACGGCACTTGGCTCTCTTTCAGGGGATCTAGCCTTGAATTGCACATAACCTTCACAGTAATACTATAGCATACTAAAACAGAATTTCTAATAAACCTCGCGGCATGGGACTAATATAACTGATCGCTCTTGTTCCCAACTTGCTACATATAGCAATCCAACTTCGCAACTTCAATACCGTGTTCAGGTCAAAACCACTGGGGGTTTTGAAGTTAGATACATATTATAAATTATAGTATCAAGAGTCTATGGTCGTAGAGGTAATACTAATGGCTGATGTAATAAAAATTTTTAAAGTGTCCAGGATGAAAACATAACGCTAATCAGTAAACGAAACATTGACTGTAAATATAACTCCATGTTTTAAAATAAATTTAATTTTAAATTGCAATTCATAGTCTGTTAATAATACATGAATTAATAATATTCTAAATAATTGTATAAATTTAATTTAAATTGGCATTCAAAATTATATTTAACTATTTTTATCTGAAAAGGCTAATTGCGAAACGGCAATTTCAATGATGAGGTCCTATTATTTTAAATCAAAGTACATAGGTACTTATGTATATACTTATTACATACATACATACCCATAATACTACTGATCCTCTAATTATAATTTAGTAACACAGTAATCGATTCATTCTTGTGATATGCACCTAAAATATTTAATTTTTATTTACTTAAATATAATTTTACAACTATTCGATAAGTATACAAATACATAAAATTCACACGACACATATGTGAATAGACACACAAAATTCTAATTGTAAGTATTGTATATCTGCATACACTAAGTAATTATTATAAAGAAGAAAACTTTCTTTGTTTGTTTGTTAGGTAGGTATGAATAGGCTCAAAAACTACTGGACCGATTTAAAAAATTCTTTCACCGTTCGAAAGCTCCATTATCCACGAGTAACATAGGCTATATTTTATTTAAATAAAATAAGGTTCCGTAAGATATTTGGGTTTTTCGGACACAAGGTGTAAAAAATCACAATTTATATGGCAAAACATCGTTTGCTGGCTCACCTAGTTATATATAAACGTATACGTGGGTATACGTGTATATTTGTACGTGTATATTTTTTGTCTTTGTATTGAAAAAGATTTCGTAAATGAAATAAAAATAATAATATTTTAATTATAAGCATGGTATGTTTATTATGATGTTATTAACATATTAGAAAACATAAAATAAGTTTCAGAACTGCAACGCGGGTTGTTAAGTATCTAAATAAGTTAGTGCGACTAATAAATCGACTAATAAAGTCTAATTAGCAACATTGCAAACAAGGGTTTAGCTTCGAGCTGAGAGGCAGTCGATAACGAGCTAGTAATTTTTTATTTCATTCAAGCATATTGGAATTTACATCGTAGCTTCCAATAAATTATTATTATAATAGTAATAAATAGTATTGTTGTATTGGATTATAATTACTATATTATATATATCACTTAAGGAACTTTTAGTAAATAGTTAGAGAGACACTAGACTAAAATTAAACAAGGGTTCATTGTTGTGGTCGAGTATTGACAAAGTAATTTCGTAAATAATAATTCGTTCCTTAATAGGATTATACTATTTTATATCGTTCAACACAAAACATAATTTTCTGTTGAATTCTGAGTCTAAATCATTCTTAAATACACTGAAACGCATACAAAATATTTCATCATAATCGGTTCAACTGTTTAAGAAAAGTTCAATGGCCTACACACGAACAGAAGAAATAATGTGTTTAAAGAGGTTTGACTCAATTAGAATCAGTTTTGACTATAGAATATTTTTTCTTGGAAACGCAATATTTCTGCGGAAGAAGTTTTAGAGACATTTTTTTATAACTGGGACGTAATACAGTTAAGTACTTTTAATTATAAGCTAATGCTTGACTACAGTCTCAATTGATATAATAACCCTAATACCAATACGAAGTCACAAACTATTGCGGCGCTAAATAGTGGCAAAGTTCGACATCAAATAAAATAAATAAAAATAAAATAACGCCACACACTCATAGCCCCACACTAGGATACACCGTGTAAAATATGTATATGTATATAGGTGCCATGGACAACACGGAAAGACATTTACACACACACTCAGACCTTAAACAGAAATTTAAACTCATCATTTAAATTTCCGCCTTGCTGGGAGTCGAACCCAGGACCCTTCGAACGGCAGTCCGGCGGTCAAACCATTACGCTACAAGAGTCGTCATTTAAAGTTGATTTTTCTTTTGTTTATTATCAAAACGATTATAATCCTTGTGTTAGTAAATGAAAATATCCTTAAGAAATCTCCATAAGTCCTTAATAATGTAACGATTTGATAAAGACAGGTAATTTGGAGTCAACGTTTATTCACTTTCTTTTACGTTGTACTGTTTATAATAACTGAAAATTTTTCCACGTATCCATATTATTATTCGCGACTGTACTTTCTAACTTTAAGATGAGTTGACCTACTCATTTCAGAATAATTCAAACGGATACAAAACGTGTGCCGTTTATTTTAATCGGAGGGACGTCGCTAGGGAAATGCTTTAGATGTGGGGTTTTAATTAAACCTGTTTGAATAACTGCCGAGTATCTGTATCCGAATTGTATGTCGCATGTATACGTAATAGGTCATGAGATGACTGCTTTCAGGCCAAGTGTTTAGGATGTGTTCCAGAGTAGATAACATATAGAGAGTTCAAACTTTAAATAAAGTTTTTTTTTTTATAAATTATAAGTTAATGCTTGACTACAGTCCCACCTGATGGTAAGCGGTGATGAAGTTTAAAAAAAGTAAATAAATTAAATAAATTAATTAATTAATACATTTTTTATAAAGTTTATGAAGTGCGATTTAGTTTTATGTATTGTATATGGAGCGAAAATATAATTGTTTTTTATCCAAAACTAGCGACCCGTCCCGGCTTCGTACGGGTGCAATTCTGATACTAAATACACTACAGAAAAACTGTGAACGTATTGCATATAAACCTTCCTCTTCAATCACTCTATCTATTAAAAAAAACCCGCATCAAAATCCGTTGCGTAGTTTTTAAGATTTAAGCATACATATTGATATAGGGACAGGGAAAGTGACTTTGTTTTACACTATGTAGTGATATAGTAGACAAAATAGTTTTATTTTTGAAAAAAATCATACATAATTTTATCATTACTTTGATTGAAATATTGTGACCCATGTGGTTTAAATGTCACCATGCCGGATCTCCGTTCTAAGATTTGGACCCAGCGAAGACGAAATTTGAACTATGAGTTTAAATTTTTATACTCGGTATGGGTGTGTATCTTTGTGTTTGTATGTGGTTTACGACACTTACGACACAGGAAATCAGAGTGGGGTTATGAGTGCGTTTTTTATATTATTGGGCCATTTGCATTCAATAAAGGTAGTCAATTGAATTTAATAAAGTCGAAAATAGGAGTAAATCTCAAATGTCTTCATCATGACTGATAACACTCTAGACATTCCATCAAATTCTCTTGTCACACGATACTCCAAGACTGTTGCGAAATATTTGTTCGTAGATAAAAATAGTATAAGTAGATGGCCAATAGTGATTTAACAAATAAAAACGTAGTTAATAAAAACCTATATTGTACTTGTAAGGCGCAATGTGAATTACATGAACTAATTATCCAAATATTTTATGTATATAAATAAATAACGCCACACACTCATAGCCCCACAGTAGCATACCCTGTGTTGTGGGTGCCACGGACAACAGATAAAGATTACACACACACACTCAGACCGAGAACAGAAATTTAAACTCATAATTCAAATTTCCGCCTCGCTGGGAATTGAAGCCAGGACCCTTCGAATGGCGGCCCGGCGTGGTAATTACGTGGGTCGTCAAACTTATAGGTGTATTTTATAAAAGCATAAAATGTGTTTACGAGTTATTCTGTGCAATTCTTACGCATCCATGCAACTGCAAATGGTCTAACGAGCTTCATGCGACCCGCGCAACAAAATTAAATGTCATGCGTTAACATGGACGCCATTATTTTACACTAGATGACCCAGCAAACGTTGTTTTGCCATATTAATTATTATTTTACAACTATTTTTGTAACCACAAAAATGGTTATAGTGGGTTAACCTTAAAAGCTACACATACGCTGTCCCTGACTTTTGCAGGGGAACAATTTTTTAATACATGATTTTTGAGTAACTTTCACCGTTTACTCAGCGCATGCATGGAACGCTCAAAAATTTGCCGTTTTCCCAATATTTTTTATTGCTGCTATTCTCCTATTCATCTTAGCGTGATGTTCTATAGCCATCCTCTATAAATGGACTATCTTACACTAAAAGAATTTTTCAAATCGGTCCAGTACTTCCTGAGAATAGCCCGTTAAAACAATCAAACAAACAAATAAACTCTTCAGCTTTATATTATTGTACGAGTAGTATAAATTTCCAAAGGTGATACATATTTCGTAGCGAATTTTCACGTGATAATTTTATATTTTTAAGTTACGAGTTGGAAACATTGAAATATACAATTGTATCTGCTCCGTGCGAGTTGAAATTGTTTTCTATGGTTTGTTTTATTAAATTTGTGTTTGATACGGTTACGGATATTAGCTGGAAATGGTTATTATAGTCCGTTTTGATTAAATGACTGAATTTTATATGAAAAGTCAACGAACAAGTAGAAGAGTCATGATAGTAAGTCGTCCCTGCCGTTCTTCCAGAAAGACTAAAGGCACCGATGCATCAAATAAATAGAGAAGAAGTTAGAAGACTACGTCAAGCCTTGACTTATAATTAATAAAAAGAAAGAAAGAAAGCTCTCGCCCAGAACGTGATGATATTGGCAGCTGTCTGAAGCAAGAGGCTGATAGCTATCCAGGCGGCGTCACGGAATAGTTGGCGTTTAATATGTACTTTATCACACACATTGCTTAATAAAGCAGCATTATAAGGTAACTAAGTACTTCTTCTTCTCTTCTTGTATAGCAAAGATGAGAATCGCACTATATAAGTGTATTAGAAAATTAGTAGTTCATGGCCAATTACAGTGTTCAAAGTTCTCATTTAAGCAGGAACCTTAATAAAAATATTTTAAGCAATCACGTAAAGAAGTTGTTTTACTTTTCGATCCCTCACGTAGTTGCGATTGATTCAATGACTATGAAAACTAGAAAACAAAAAGTAAGTACTATTTTGATTCTTATTCGACAATATTTTTTTTTACAAGACGTGTTGGAGATCGCTTCACAATTAAACCTCGTAGAATGTCATTTCCTATTGAGTAGGAGTAACATAAGCCATTGTTGTACTAAGGGCTGATTCCAGGATTAATGTTAGTCCTGTATTTGATATAAATGACGAGAAGCATTAACGATGCATACATATCTATGGATTTAAAATATAATATCATATCAGAACACACGCATGACTTATTTTTTTTATTCATCATAAAAATTGTTTTTATTATTAAATTTATCTATTTGATCACTAGAATTAGAAGACATCTTACACACACGGTATCTCAACAAAATTAACGAAATTCCAACTTCTGTATGTAATCCTCCGATTTTGCGCTAATTTCAACCAAAGTAGCATATGCAAACATTGTCATTTGGATAGAATTTTGGCGACATGCCACATTGCTAATTGCGTCTGTTGTGCAAAATTTTGAAAATCTGCATGTTGAAAACTTACACTGGACTAACTTTCACGTAATCATAAATTGTGAGTTTCTTTGTATAATACACTAGCGGATTAGGCAATGTCATCTTGAACCATTATAAAACAATTTCTATCGGATCGAATGACCGGTTTTTTTACGTATTTCTTTAACCTTTATTGACCACAATAAAATATCACGGTAAAAATCGCGAGCTTAAAATGCATGCAATAAGATTTGTATAACTTCATTACAAGCGGTCTTACGGTATCTTATATAGCTTTTTGTCTTCTTATTGTTAAACATTCTATTCCAACTCACCTGTAACGTCTTAAGGATACGTTCAAACTTCGTTCGTACTCGTTTAATCAAACTGATCGGATCAACTTTAGTTTTGATAATGAATCATATTTCATCAGTAAATATGTAACCTTATAAATCTTGAAATAATTAGCACAAGATTCTACCATATTTACTCGTATTTCCCGATCCCTGATCGTAAGTTTCAGTACATCACTAACGACCTCGTACTGAATTTAGTTACCGAACGTTTAATGAAAGTTTGTTTAGTGTTAACTTATTTTCGTTACAAAACGTTCACCAACTAATTACTTATGGCAACTTCGTCGGTTCGTTGCTTGGTTTTAGACTTAGTAATGGAACTGTATTGAAACTTTGATAAATGACAGCGATATCAGCCTTACAAATTCTCCTGGTGATATAATATAAAGGTTAAGTAATATTAATGATACATAAACATGATGTTAATTTGAAACATGCTGATAAAACAAACTAATACCATACGAGTATGCGAGTATAATAGGGTGGAACCTGCATTAAATAATTTTGTCGTCAATAGGATATTGGCGGCCTAAAATATTTACCCCAATTTTATGCCGGCAGACCAGGCTGTCGTAGGAAAGGACAGAAGCCGGTCTGCCTGATGGTAGATCTTCACGCGGGGACTACATCTTCTTCTTCTATATCTATGCCTTCAACCCATTGATGCCCCACTACTGAGCATGGGTCTCTCCTCTTCACTGAGGAGGTTTAGAGCATACTCCACCACGTTGCTACAATGCGGATTTGAGGCCAACCCAAGTGTCGGAAGTTTTTAAACCGGCCTAGGCCTTTGACATTGCTTGACGACTGCTCTGTTCATTGCAAACGGGACGGACGGCTTAACATGCCCTCCGAAGCACGGAAACGCTCAAAAAATTTAGCCACTAGCGGTCACCCATCCAGGTACCGACCGCGCCTGCAGTTGCTTAACTCTGTCGATCGCAAAGGATCAACGCGGATCGCCGGGCTATGAGCACTCGCGCTATATCTTATATATCTATACTTGTAACAAAACTGTAACTGATCGCTGTCTGTATATATCAAATACGTGTTTATTAGGGCATTCCAGAGTTTCGTCAGAAAATTTACAGTTTTATCATCTCATACTCGTTATTAGGTGAAAGGACTGAGCTAATTAATATGATTCTATTGAGCCCCATCTCAATGGGCTTATATCCGGAGAAATGAATACCTAGTCGAGACGAACTTAAATAAGCCGACTTTAGTAATATACTTTCTACGGCAACCTCACGCACCTTCGGGCTTCATCATTAAACCAGGTTGCTAATATTATTGTATTATCATTTACTCTACATACATCTCCCAAATTTCATTAAGATTTGTCAAGCAAAAGTGGACGAAGTTCAAGTTCTTAGATTTTATTACATTAGTTAGTTAGCTTGACCTAATTAAAGCGTATTACAAAGTCAAATTTCTCTTGAGTCGGTTTGTGTCACATAGACTAGTATAATTCTTAAGCTGCTATTTTTTAATACAAACCAAGAACTAAGATACCAAAGCCGTGAATATTGATAAGTTTGTGAAACTTTCCAAGATAACAGATTCACCAGATTGCCGACGCAGAAATTCGAAACTTAAGTTGTAACAGCATGACCGCGTAAAGTTACTGTCCCTTCAAATATAACATTTGTTTAAACACAAAACCGTTTTGTACCCGTAAGTTAGTTTTGTTTATTACTGTTTCATTTGGGAAGTTAGAATGTTTGAGACATTGCGAAATACCCATAGTTTCGTGAATACATTCAGTCCATTTCCAGTCTATTCAAGACAAAAACAGCCTGGGTAAGGTACTGGTAAAGATATTCTTACACATATTTTTTTAAATATAAGTCCTTTAAGTAACTATAAAATGTGGATTTAAAATACCATACATTGCTTTAACCTCCGCTCATTTTTCTTTTTAGTTATTATTATCTGTTTAGATTTAATTTTCTTAACTTAAGTGATTTTGTTATAATATACCTTCATAGTTCTTTAAATTCATTTTTATATATTTTTTTATCAATATTAATTTAGTCATTAATATTAGGTATTACTGGTATCATTATCTCTTCATGAAGCCCGTCTGGCTAGATACCATCATCTTGCTTAAATCAGCTTCCAAATGATTCGTCATGTTTTTCCTGGGAGCCTCGGAACCAGTACTTCCTTTCTTCTTACTTTTTCTTCTCTCTCAGTTTTTCCTTGCAGGCAACGCATAAATCACGACGTTGACCACTTATCATGCTGTCGTCTGTTTGTTTGTCGGCTAGTTACATAAAAAAAAACTAGTAACTAACGGAAAGACACCCCATCTTATGCGAAGTTACCGACTATGGATCTCAATAATAGAGTAGTATTACTATCACGATATCGGCTAAGGATGAGAAGGAGAAAGTAGCTCAAACCTTCGAGCACCTAGCCGGACCACCAGGTGTCGACGCCGGCTGACCCAACAGAGTAATTAGGCATAGTTCACGGAAAGAATACAATCAACAATAATATTAATTACTTAACAATAATATTGCTTAACTCCGTCGAACGCTTAGGGTCGCCGCGAGCCGCCAGGCTTCAAGCGTTCGACAGAGTTAAGCAACTGGAGGCGCGGTGGGTACCTTACCTGGCAAAAAATTCTTGAACGTTTTCGTACTTCGGATGGCACGTTAAGCTGTCGGTCCGGTTGTTATCGTAGATAGCAGTCGTTAAGCCACGTCGGAGGCCTTTTTTAATCTTTATTAATCACAATAATACATTACGGTACAAATAGCGAGCTTAATGCTAGTGCATTCTCTACCAGCTAACTATTAGGCCAAACAGATAAGCGCGAATAGCGGTTTGACGGCTTAGTAATCGGGCGGCATAATAACTTCCGATATTTAGTATGGCCACTAACCTCTTCACCAATCCACACTGGAGCAGCGTGGTGGAGTATGCTCTAGACCTCAGTAGTGGAGCATTAATGGGCTGACGCTATTAATATTCAACCCACAAAAACGGAAATATGTTCTAAGAAACCTTTTGTACGTTGAGTTTTGATTTTCGTTAAAGGATAACCTACAAATTCTGTCCCATGTTGCCAGCTTGTTTTCGGCATCAACAATGGCTATTTGCGGTCGGCTATATGGGTGGTTTACGGTAAAAAGAAAATGAGTATTATGAAATGTGATGACAATTTCACAATAAAATAAATTTTTCGCTTGTAATTCCTGTTTATTTGTTCGCGAAAATGGTTAGGGTTGCCCTTTTGACCCCTATTTGTCAAGATAAATGTTAGAATTGTATAAAGAAGTGTAACAACCAGTTTTGTGGTTCCGTAGGACTAAGGCCTATTAATGCCCACACACAGGTTCATTACCGAGGCTTAGAGCATTCGATAATCTAGTACAGATTAGAGCAATTGCAAATGGGTTTCGTGTGTCTGATTAAAAACCAATCGTGTATTCATTACTGATGAGTTGTCGTCCAAGAAAAAAAGAGAGAAGAATGAAAGAAAATCCAAATTTCCTCGCCTCGTCAGTTTTGCCCTGACTATAATTCAGCGACTCAGAATATCAGCGTGTAAAACAAAAACGACAATTATTATTCTAAGCAAATTAGGGGTTACACCTCGGAGTGAGAGGCAGCCTACAGGTTGACATCGAATAATACTCTAAACAAATAGAGAGATAAAGAATAGACGAAACAGTTCAAGGTAAATAAATATTAAACAAAGGTTGCATAGAATTTAATCCTCTCCAAAATTTATAATAAATACGAATAGGATAAAACATGTAAAAACTATTTTAGCCCACGAAGGAAAAAGGAAAACCGCTCTCAAAAGGGATAAAATAATTTGATGAGGGAAACTGTTTAAAAGTAGGTACTTTTGAAGGTGTCTCAATTAAAGAAACTGACACCGACTTCCTAAACAGTTTCTCTCATCAAATTACAATACAATACAAAAAAATCTGTAGAAATATAGTGATAAAGAGATGAAAAAAATTATATAAATAATGCTCTAATTTAAGAAAACAATGAAAATCAGTCAAAACGTTACTGAACAGTAATGTAGTGACAGTTCAAATAAATAAATGTTACCACTTACCCTGCAGCAAGATTTAAATTCAATTCGAATTCAATTTAGCGAATGACATAGAGAACACAAATAACACATCACCTAGCCGGGAATCAAACAGAGAATCCTTCGCTTCGCAGGCACGTTTACGACTACCCCACAGTAAGTTGTTTTAAGATCAATTACGCACTCTAATTATATTAAAAGCTTAATAGAGATAATGCAGTAAATGTAAATTACGCCATTTGTTTCAAAAGTCTATAAGTATATGGGCGGATGCCAAAGCAAATCATCCCCTGCTAAATGGAAGAATTTACTTAAAGGAATTGAGGAAAGACGCGCTCTCGAACTACCCTCGGTTTTAAAGAAAATGTATTCTTTGAACATTATATTATATGACGTTACTCTATTGCCCTAATGACAGAGATGTGGTGCGATTTTTCGGTGATAGCGATGCCAAATAATAATAATAACGTAGTTGTGAAAGGTAAATTGCAATAATTTAGAAACAGCCTATTAACTCTTGAAAACACCCGAATATAACGTTTGGATCAAATCAAATTATGTTGAATCATTTATTCCAAGTTTTGATAGTCACTTTTCGCTATTGCTTCAACGAATGCTACGGTGTACGATATCCATTCTCAGATGTTATACAACCTGGATTTTTTTCTCCTTCCAGCGCGTCACTTCCATCTACCCATTCTGCCCATCATTGTAAGTTGAAGCAGTTGGTAACGCTCATATCGCACGTGTCCCAATTATTAGATTTTTTCCTTTTTTAAAGCTGGCATTAACTCCCGGATTCTGGCTCCACACTAAAGTACTCTAATGATGGAAGCTTTTTGTGTCTAGCAAATTACAATTAAGTAGTACTAATCGTAAATCTAATTAGAAAGATACAAACAGTTGGTGATTTTATTGGGGCAGTTTAGACCTATATTAATTTCCGGACCTAGACCGCGGTCGCATATCACATTAACTAACAAGGTTTCAGTAAAAGCAATCTATATAAGCAATCTCCATTCTACACGAAAGCATGAGGCGCAAATCGGTTTTTCACATCAGATAACAGGGAGAGGCGGGCTTTAAAGTTTTGTATTCACAATGTTATGTATATATTTTGCGTATGTGGGTTACTGAAGCGATGAACTAAACACAATATGGTACTATATAATGTAGGTTGAAGTACGCTTTGAAGTTTTTGGGTTTTCCATTTGATAGAAATGATAATGTGCCTGTTGGGGCGGCTTAGAATACGAACTCTAATTCCTTGCCGGCAGACAAGCGTGCCTTAAGTGGTGATAGAAGCCGGCCTACTTGGTGATAAGGTATCGCGTTAGGATAATATTATCACAGGTCTTCACCTTGCTATCCATCCAGCAGCTGGGCTGACTTCTGTTAATTTTAGAGTGACCCTGGCCTGTCGACATGACAGAGTATTATTGTACTACGCCTTCGAAATAGGCTATTTAAAATTAAAAAAATTACAAAATATTTTATGGAAAGTTGTAGCAGTTGCTTCGTGTGGTTGCTGTATGTGGATGTATGGAGCAAAGCTTGACTAGGGATTTGAGTACATACATAGGTAACACTCGACAAGGTGCCAACACATGCTGGCGAGGGTTCGCGTTGAAGTTCTAACCATGATTTAGCAAAGTTATTCGTATACTTTTATTCTCACATGCAACTTACGTAGAACTAATTACAAGTCCAATCTTGGTCGAGTCAAATATTGTACTCAACGCTACTCACATACACACTTGCACACACACACACGCACACACACACACACACACACACACCTTTTACTGATCTTACTTGGACCCTGGTGACTACCAACTACTATCGTGTATGTTGTTTTGTGATGTCTTTTTATTCCATCATACCACCTGCACCAGAGTATATAAGGCTAGTGTTGTCAGTACATATATTTATTTTACAGTCAACTGTTAATATAAAAACATTGAAATAAATCTTGTTACACAAAAAGACTTATGATAACCATAAATTCCCTTTACATAAAATTTTCAAGCCAGAAATTGTCTCATCAAGTGTGATGAAGATTCAGTTCACAATTTTATTATGATAAACGATTGCCGAAAACAAGTGAGGAAGACTCATAAACACTTCTTATTTCCAAGGAGTACACTTAACGGTAATCACACAACGCATGCGTGAAAACTTGGAGCAAAGCGTGTGACTGTTATCCTAATTCTCAGTTGACGGACGAATACCGGGTACGGCGAACGCACGGGATTCCAAAGTTCGTATTGGCGGGATCGGTCCGACACCGTGTTCACGCCCGATTCAAAATACCGGCGTGCGAAATTTTAACAGTATTTTGTCTGTGTTTGCCGTTCTTTAGTGTGTGTAGTTCTTGTCTGTGTCAAAATAAGGTAAGGTTTTCATTATATTCGAAGTTAAGCGTGTGAACGCGAACCCTTAAGAAATTATTAAGCAAGAAATTTTAATGATGTCTAGCTGTACTATTTTTTCTAGGGACTGTTAAACGTGAAAGTTTGTTTTCAAAACCTTTATTTCTCTATATTCAATGATAGTTTTTCGTAATGATCTGCTGAAAACTTAGATGGATATAATTTGAAACAAGATGAACTCTTCAACAAGATACATCGACGCAAGTTAATATGATCATATTATGATCGATGTTATCATACAATTTTCAGTTTTATTTTTGCTAAGATAAATTACACTTTTAAAAATTTACTTTTATATGGATGTATATACAAGCGGATTCAGTAGATGTTATTCTACAACATAAAAAACCATTTCCTATCAGATCGAACTATGAATCAAAACTGTTCGCGAATCCATTTAAATACACACAAAAATGTTATCCAAAACAGTTTAGAAGGAATTCAGTGGCACACACAGGAACAGAAGAATTATATATTACTGAATAAAATTTTAATAAATCTGAACTTTGAATAAAGAAATCTCGAATATGTTTATACGTTGAATAACTACTGAAACCTTACTTAGCTATTATTGTTCACTTTTAATTGATACTTTATTAGCAAACTAGATTTAAATCCAGAGATTCTGTTTTGGAGTGCTGAAATGCCCCTTTTCATCACCGGATAATAACTTTTTGAATAAAAAGTTGTAACAGAATTGATAAAAGAGTTGCTTAGTATGTTTTTAACTCAAACAAATTATATTTAAGCAATCGATCTATAGACTAAAGTAAATGCTTAAAAGTTTAGTATTAGTAAATAATTAAAAGTTTGAATAATATATACCGTCAAGAATTTATAAATAATTTTATATAACTGCAATTACAAGCATATCATCATCTGTCACTTCAATGTCATCATCCAATGTCTCATCATCCCATCCATCTTCTGTCACATCAATGGCATCATCCTCTGTCAGCATATTAATATGTGATTAACGAGCCTATTTTAAGTAACTAGCCTGCAGACGATTACAGAAGCCACGTGATGGAAAGTGGTCATCGTCGCCTTTCGACTCCACTAACAAAAGGCATCCCCGATTTGTTGTCAGTCAAGGAAATAAAGAAGAAAGGTAGAACTGTCTCTAACGCTCAAGTCGGAACACAAGTCATATTACAGCTGACTCAAACATGCGGGTAGTAGCTAGACAAACGGGCTTCACAGAACGATAATACCAGTAATCATATTTAATGATTTAATATATATTTTTTTTATATAATCTTATTATATCAAGTTCTGTCGCCTCTTAGGACTCTGGTCTGCCGGTTTGCTATTGGTATTTGAAGGGCGCTCATTATGGTCAAAAGTGCTACCAATTTGATGGTAATTAGTCATCTATAGTTAGAACGTTATATCTAACGTAGTAACGTCCGAAAAGGAATATTACAACGTTACAAAGTTCCGTTAAATTGTGTTACAAAATATGGTTAATTTATAATTATTATTTTGATTCAAAAAGGCAACCTATGAATTGACATCTAAAACAACACAATGAAAATAAAAATTTTTGTTACTATACCCAATAACCCTTTTTTAGCAAATAATAAAAATAAGTTTTCTCAGTTAATTATCTAATGCTTGGTTATAGAAACGAAAAGGTTTCTAATAAAACAGTATTAAATACAGTTAGCAGCTGAAATAATTTCAATTCAGTGGAAGTAATTTGGTTAAGTGGGTGTAGATTACTCCCGTCCATTAGTGCCCATTCTAGTCTTATAGGATGCCTGGATCGGATGCTGGGCTATTGTGCATAAGTGAAGACGCAGAAAATTAAACTTAAACAATAATTTTAAGATTTTAGTATAGACAGCGTAGTTTGCACTTGGATGAATGACCGCTAGTGGCAAAATATTCTTGAGCGTGGAAACGCTCGGAACGCACGGAAGTGCTTCGGAGGGCACGTTAAGCCGTCGGTCCCTGTTGTTACTGAAGATTTCAGTCGTCAAGCCATATCGGAAGCTTTTTGTGGCTTACAAACATCTGTCACTTGGGTTGGTCACTTTCCTTTCTACTGCCTCCAGTATTGTGGTGGAGTATGCTCTAGACCTCTTCAGTGATGAGGAGAGACCCGTGCTCAGTAGGGGCCATTAATAGGTTGAAGGAAGAAAAGGTATTTTACAGGTGATAGATGAATGGGTTTAATTTGAAAATAATTAATTATCTTATACAATAGATTTCAATTAGACAATATAAATCTTACGTGAAGTCGAATTCAACGTTTACCAAGTCATACCAAGTAGGGTATATACCTATATATGTACATACATAATTCGATAACAGTTAAAGCAGTTTTAAACTAGAAGTGACACAAAATTTAAAAATATACAAAAAAAATATCAAAATAAAATTCCGAGTAGGTAATAGATGTTTTTTAAAGCAGTAACTTGAATAAAGATGTAAAAAGTGTCGAAGTGTACATCAAAACTTTTAGTCTCGTTAAACCTTTACTGCGGCGAGTTAAGCGTCAAGTTTAGCAATTTGTGATTTAATAATCGCGTACGAGGTCAGAATTTTATAACTCGTAATTTAAAACTTTATTAGATTTCCGGAAATGACTATAACATTATTCTTAAGCGCTGAATGAATTCAAAACTTTCAAAATATTTGAGGGTTACAGGATTTTTAACAAATATATTGAATATAAAGCCTATGGCAAAGTTAATTTATTAACATTGTCACCATTTATATACGTACATACATTTATATGCTTAAAGATATTATATTTTTCCTTCCATTTCGTTTTTAGTTTTGATTCGCAGCTTAATTTATAACTTGCATTACAATTTAAATCTGTAGTCAATTACTCTTCACAAAATATGTGAATTTCAGATCAAATAAGAGTAACTGTCTTACATGAATTATTAAATAAACATGCGACAAATAATTATATATGTATTTAAAAGCTCTTAAATTTAAGGCCGTTGCCGCATTCGTAGTTACCCTAAGACGTTGTCCTAGGTAAGCGACATGAGGCGACGCGACGTGATCTAATACGACACAATACGACCATAATAACAATGACACTGTCAGTGGCACCACTATCACTACGTACTGTTAGACGGGGACTTGGGGTAGTCTTTTTAAAAAAAGGATTTTACTTCGCGGAACAGTGTTTAATGATTAAACAAG
>DWJN01000978.1:0-20058 GCA_018248895.1 Carystus phorcus
TTCCCCCGGGAGCACTCAGGTCCGTGGTGTCGCTACTCACCAACAGCTCGCCACAAGCTGCCCTGCGGGCTTATTATAATTATTTTTATTGTCATCATAATTGTAGTGAAAGAAAGTAGTAAAATTAAGACAGAAATCCTACCGGGCACAAATAAACTACTTTAAAAATGAATTGTTGCAATTTATTAAACACTGAATTCAATTCATTAAACTAAATAATTCAACAAATAAACAACAGACAGGAATTTTGTTAATACACAATTGTTTTGGATTTCGCACATTTTTTACAGTGTAAATGTTTATAAATATTTTAATTATAACACAATTCTGTATCATTTTTATTGCGACGAAGATAACGATATCTCGGATGTTATAAAATTTAACAAACTCGTCTAAATGATTATATGACTTCGCGAAAACAACTTATTTTGATCTATCGACGGAGTGTTCGCTTTGAAATGTCCGATAATCTTGTATTTTCTAGTGTTTTGCGTATAATTTATCTTGTTATCGTATTTTTTTATTATTTGGTTTTAACGGGCATTATAAATTGGTGTCTAGAAGTTACGAAATCGTGAGAAATTTAAAATTGGAATGTAATATGGCTAATTAAGTCGTAAATCGTAATTAATAATTATATAATATATATTTCTAGTAATTATAATTAACAATATCTAAGTTGTATATAAGTTGAGTTATTAATGAAAACTTTAAGGTTTTAATTTTAATCAGCTAGAAGATTAAATTAGTCTATATGATGAATTGTAAAAACTAATTGCAGTTACTTCCTAATTGTCATATACATACATATATATAGAACATTTTATATTATATTTGCATTACAACTCATATAACTTTTCTGTTATAACGTTGCATTAAATTATTTACTTACTTATTAGCACGGCTCTCGCCAATTACTTTATTATAATACCATCCTATATTAACAAATTATAATAATTGTACAATTTTTTTTTTAAACTATAAATACTATAAGGTGCAAACGGATACATACTTTTTGAAACATGTTATCAAGTAAGGTTTATCTTTCATACTATACTTTAAGCCAAGGTTTATTTTACTTGGTCTAATAGAAGTTTAAACCGGAACTTTGCTAGTCCACGTTTTGTAATAAGGCCGTACCTATATGTTTTCAACGTTTTTCAATTATTTAATCGAGTTTTAAGATCAAAAGCTTTTCATCAGGACATAGGAAACAGTATATTCATTGAGGTTGAACCCAACATGTGCATCCCGAGTCACTATTTTGTTAATTAACATCGGGTTTCTCATATCCTTTCCATCGAACAATACGAGGCATAGAGACGTGTTTTTATTTCACGTTGATTACTTTTGATGTGGTTTTGATAGTATCTGAATTAATGTGAAATTAAAAGTACATTGATATATAAAATGTAAGTCTTTAAGTCATGGCTAACGTTCTGTTTATAATAGAAAAGTAGTATATTTTATGCTTGCAAAGCAATCGAACCGCGTGGCCTCAATTTACGGGTTTTTACGTAAAAAATTGTCAGTCGCAAACTACGATTGTGATTTGTACATCTTTAATCGCCATCCTAACAGTTCGATAAGATTACCGCTTAGCTCTACTTTTATATATTTAGTAAAATTGTCATTAAAGATCTTCATATGTATATGTTAAAGTTGCCTTTCGTAATAATTTGAATTTTAATATAGTTTGAAACAATAGTTGATAGGCGACGTGGAATTACAACCTGGGCCCACAATCGAGAGCTTGCCTACGTATGATAAAAAGATAAAAGAGCTCACACCTCCACGGATTTAATGCGCGTATAATTTCTTTGTGGCACCGCGCAGAATGTGAGCAGACGTCATAAAATATGCATTTCTTCGGATGCGTGTGCGCACACAAACACAGACGCTGTTAACGAACACAGACGAACCCACACTAGCTCACGTAACGCATACATTGAACCATCAATGTAAACCCAAACGCACACAACCACGATATCACAATAACTCAATCCCAATACACGCGTACTGCTTTTGCATATTCATTTGAAACTTGCAGTTTGTATCTTTGTATAAAATTATAATGCATTATGTGACCCCGTAGAGCGTCGTGCTCGTTTTTAAGTTATAAAAGGCTCTAGACTTTGTGGACGCGAGTTTACTCGTCCATGTATTGTTAAGCGATCTTAATACTACTTTATAACGTTTTTTGGTCTAAAAATAGGAGCTAAATTAGGTACTGCTTGTTTGAGATGTCAGATAAGACTCCGAGATTTATCAACGTTAACCATAAAATTAATTATTCAATTCTCTACCTTATCGTTTTTGCTTTTTCTTTTACTTCATCTTAATCATTTTTAAGTTATTTTGCGACGTTAATGACACTAAAAATGTTATTGGTTCTAGGATTTGCTATAATACTTTAGCCGTTGGTTCGTTTCCGTAAAAGATCCTTAACCTCAACAAAAACCTGACGGAATCCGGACAATGCGTGCTTAAGGTCCTCAAAAGCGCAAAATCTCGTTGCAATTCCACCACATCGATAACCAATAACTAAGGATAATGCATCAAGGAATTCTCGTGCACTCTTCAGAACGATGTTGCATCCAAATAGTTTATTATGTAGATTTTATTTTTAGTACGTGTGACTGGTTTTGCGATTTTGTCCATGGTTCTGGAACAATCAATTGTTTATCGAGTGACGTTGTTCTTTATGTTTCTTTATTTTCGGCTTAACTTGCATCTTTATGACTTCTAAAATAGTTAAGTTGTATTTCGAAAATAGTGTTTGCTAACTTTTTGCACGAAAATCATTGGCTACTAGAAGTATTTTATTCAATCTATTTGGAACTATTTCTAGTTACCTTTTTACCATTGAACTGCGTAATTATACACAGTAATGAAATCTTTTTTTATATTCTTATTTAAGTTGGAAGATTAGTTTTATTGAATCTAAATATTGCTTATGTTAAACGTGAAATAAAAATTAAGGTATGATCTTTTCCTTATTACTTCTTTGTATTAATTTTTGTTCTATCGACTTCTGATTAAATATTTTAATTACTTTTATGTGTATATTCATAATTTGTTTGATTAGTAACATTATAACATACTATAAACATCTTAGTTTTACTGTAATTTATAAAAGTGTTAAGATTATTATAAAGATAGAACATCGCATCAATTACAAATAAAATCGATAACATTAAAATTTACAAATATCAAAATTCTTAATCGGCATAGCGAAGAAACGGAAAGGTTAATAAAATTTACATTCAGAATTGACACTTAGTAAACGCGACGTAAGAGTTAATTTTAAGTGCAAAATTTTGACATTTCCAGAACTATCCGTGCAAACGAACGTGATACTTTTGGTAATGAACATAAGTCTCGAAACTGAATAATGACCAATATAGTCGGTGTGTAATTTTTAAGTATTATAAGCTCGTTAAGAATGCAAGAGGCATTATCACCTGTGAGTGAATCGATTGAAGATAAACAAAAAGACGATTATCATCACATTAATCGATTGGTTAGTGTCAATGAGACCAATCTTTATAAGCTCTGTTCTTTTCACAGAAACTTGTAAGAAAACTATAAATTTAGTATATGTACATTGCAGTCTAATTCAATGAAGTGCTATATTACTTAATGTTTTATTAATTTGTTAGATCATGCAGCCTGTGGGAATGGATATGAAATTGAATATATCTATCAAGTCTTAACCAAATAGGGTGCAATTGTTTGATTATTTTTTAACGCAATGTGATATTTTCACGATATTCAACCTCAAAAACAGTATTCTTAGGTATTTGATTCTGTATTTCGCCTACATTCATATATGTATGTACATCAGTTTAATTTTTAACATTTAGATTAAATTGTAATCTGACGGAGTAACAAAACATGCGTTACTATGAATAAATGAATTATTCCAAATTACACATAACATCCAAGGGATTTTGATGGAATGGTTAATGAGTTTAAATTATGATAAAACTGAAAAGTTAATTCAGAACATATTTTGATAAGTGAAAACATTTTACAGCGAGTGCACACATACACAGAGAGAGACACACACAAACACACGAACACATACTATACGCTCAAAATTTTAGTTATAGACTATAAAATTGTATCACAAGTAATGGAAAGGTACTGTCTCCCAGGCCACGCTTTTCTGGGAGTCAGGGATCTACTAACATATGTAACTGATTATAGTTAAGACTGACTGATTATAGTTAAGTACTGATTATAGTAATAAGAATAAGGTTTATTATTATTATCATTATATGCTCAGATACAGTAATTTTATTAACGCAGCTTGGTGCCACCTATCTAATAGATCGGCTGGTATCTGTTGGAATGTTATCTATCCGTTGTTCTTCACTGACGTCTTTATCTAGACGTTAAGGCTTTCTATTAATTACTTCCCTACCCGAGAGCATGGCCAGAATTAAATTAATTTCCTACCTGGGAGAATGGATATATGGATTTTCTTGTACGCTCTTACTAAGATAATAAACATTAAACTTATTTTGAGTTTAACGTATGCTTTTATTATAGAAGTTAAATTTTTGAAAAATACACGTAGATTTTTTAACCTGGCAGATGTTCTACTATAAATATTTAAATACTATAGACTCGGCAAACTTCGTCTGATCTAAAATAAAAAAAATAATCAAATAATGAATGATTGACATAAATTGACATAACTTCTTTATTTGGTAATCCATTTTAATGAAAAAAAACTCTGAATGTTATGTTTATTGCATTACAATATAATCCTGAAAATTGCCTTCAAATCGAATAAGCCGTTTCTGAAATTAGGGTGCACAAACACACAGACAAAATGAAAAATTATTGTTTTGGGTTCTCTTGCGTATATAAAGGTTCCTTATTTTGAATTTTTTTATATATTTATCATGTACAGACAGCGATCAGTTACAGTTTTATTGTATGTACAGATTAATTTTCTAACTTTCTTATTACCGTTTGTTAAGTTGGCTATAAATTAAACAAAGCTAATATATTTTGTGAATTTGACCTTAATCGATCAACTGATTCAGCCGTTGCACGACCACTCGCAAACACGTTCACAAAATAAATTTAAAAATTATAAGAGTTTTGAAAATCCATTATAGTCATTATCAATCGTTAATGACTTTTCTATTTCATTGAGATCAAAGGTTAGTGAGAGGTATTATCCAATTACCGAACTATAAATGACTATTATACGGCATTGTTTCAAACTTTCGACAAATACAGCACAATTGAAAGGCACGAGTAAGTTCATAAATCAAAATAGGAGACAAAGGCTCGAAAGCGATGTTAACACAATGTAACTTCAAACACGAGGTCATTTGACGTCAGTTAAATTGTGTGTTATCACATTTGAGTAGTTTGTGTGCACTGAGAACTTTTATATGGAGAAGTTTTGACATAAAATTTGAATTATATTTTATGTGTAGTAATGTTTAAAGTCATAATTCGTATATTTAATCTAAGAGGACATAATTATTTAGATGTTCAATATAAAGATTAGACATTAAAAAGTTGAATAATACTAATAGATAGGTTCGATTAAAATATTGAGTCTAAATAAGCACTTACGTATTCAACGCATAATTTTCTATTTATTAAAATATCATCAAAGTTATTTTAATACACCAAAATAATGTTCAATTAAATCTAAATTTATTGTTAATTGTACTAAGTTAGATATTTTTAAAGTTGATAATCTATTACAGGCCAAAGTAGTAAAAATAGAATCAGAAGAAATAAATGACAAATAAAAAATGACACTAACTAAATCAGTTGAAGGAACAAAGTCCTTTAAGCGTAACAATTGAATTGCTAAGGTTAATAATTCAATCACCGTGAGCAAAGCACAATAAAATCTCACTAATTGCACAATGTGTCCCATCCGTATACGGATAAAATATAAATTAGCTAAACGACTAAAAGAAGCTTTTGCTAAGCTCTAATTGACTACCTGGCATGATTCCGATTGGAAAACAAACCAAAAGTTACGAACCATCAACCAGAGGACAGCGTAAACAGAGCAAAAACCAAACAAGATCATGCGGAATCATTTACTCCAATCACTGCGCAGGAGGGGCGGGGCGGAGATGCCCGAACAAAGCCGAAGATTTACACAGTACCCTACTACGTATCATTGCCGCTTGATTTCTATCTTAAGAAAAAGTTCCACTGACAAAAACATGAAAACGAAAGGATTTATATCAATAAAATACCAAACTAAAGGTAACACAACCAAAATTTACATCGTTTGAAAATGCTAACAAATTCCAAGTCCT
Source organism: Carystus phorcus (assembly GCA_018248895.1). NCBI lineage: Eukaryota > Metazoa > Arthropoda > Insecta > Lepidoptera > Hesperiidae > Carystus > Carystus phorcus. The sequence goes on from DWJN01000978.1 coordinate 6,312, forward strand.
GATTATTAGCGTTTTTATTTACAAATGAATATGAATTGATCTTTCAGGCTACGTCAATCTCTATATCCGTACAAATGCTATCGCGATTCTTAATAGTGCATGATCGCGGGCTACATATCTAGATCCTTTATCGATCGATGGATCCCGATTTGATCTACGCATGCGTACGTTCATAATTATCTGCGCTCTTTCATCCGCCGACCGGAGTTTATGACCGCCCGGCCTGTGTAAACGTCTCCAATCATATTGGCAAGTAATTAATGGACTTTACATACTTAATGTACATAATTAAGTACTGAAGTACAATGCTCGATATGACTAATGTCTTGCTAGAGTTGCTAGTAGTGTATAGAATCGTATAGATAATGCTGCTTTAGAGGATAATCTTAAAAGTTTTGATGTCTTTTATTATTGAGTTTTAGTAGATTTATCATTGTTAAAACGCATAAAATTTATGCTCTAAGCAGGAAGACATTTAATGGAGATGCGATCTGAAGTGAACAATACGTAATCGATCGATGAAAATGTGGCCATGTGGTATCAGTACATCTCAACAAAATATTTTAATAAAAACTTACTTATCCAACAAATTTACGACTTTAATCCTTTTAACAAATTAGCCGCAAATGATAATTTTATTTCAAGAGTCGTAAAGACCATATTTCTTTTCGATTTGGCATTTCAATAGCAGCGAGATGGTCAACTCATACATTGACGTAACGTTATAAGGAATGATTCATCTTTAGCTTGTACAAATCGGGCATGAGATTCTATTTTGATTCAATTAGTTATATAGGAACTTCCATATAAGACGATGCATTTAATTTTGTATGTAGACATCACGAGTTTTGAGGATAATATATTTGGAAATGTTTTTGAGTTATTGTTACTTCAAAAAACTGAATCAGATTTCAATATTTGACATTATTCATAACATTGACTCAATACTGGTTACAATGCTCACGGTATTAAAATATTACTGTTTTCATGCTCGGTAATGTACACAACAGATTTTTTATTACACGTCGTTATTTAACCGTACAAAGTGTTAAGTATTTTTTGTATACATTTAATGATCTTGTTTAAGATCAACGTTCTTTAACGCACTCTAAAACGGTCCAAACATAAATATTCAAGAATCACATTCATCACGTTAAACACCATTTTAATAGACCATTGGGCCCAAGTAGGTCCAGTTGATCTCCGCGTATGTCAATACCCATCTTCGCCCGTATGCCCATCGCCCCGCCTCATTACCTCCTTCCATACCACTATGAAATTTACTATACTACAGTACCAACTTAACTTGAGCTTTCTTCTCAATAACGGACGTTATCAACGCAATCAATATCACGTGTCAAGTTATACTAGCCATTCGATCTGAGCAAACAATGAATGCATCTTGAGAACCTTAAATTTGTCTTAGCTCCAAGACACAAGGTTGAAAGTTAGTGAAACCTATAGCATACATGGGGATGTCAGGGTCTACAAGTGTGTGTAACCACATTTACATTTTAGAGATGCTTGCAAGGAATAAATGTCAATTGAGATGGAAGATGCACTGAGTAGGCACGGATGTAAGAATTGATGCGATGCAGTTATTGAACCCTGTTGATAATAATCTCGATGTAATGAATAACAGAACAGTAAAAATTTGTGTATAAAGGAGTTAGGCCGTGGATAACTACACCAGTTACTTATTATATAAAAGACTAATTAAAAATACATTACAATATCTTAATCATTAATGGTTTACATTTTGATAAATGAAAAAAGGTAGTTTTTTCATTCATTCTTAATTTGTTTTATGATGGTACATATAGTTTAAATAATAAAATTGTCTTAATTTTGAATGTCGTATCCTGAATAGTTATGGTCAATAAGATTTCAATTATAAGAATTAGGACCAAGACGTTATTATTTTCTCATAAACTAAAAGTAATAACAATCGACCACCAGGGCTTTAATCTTTTAAATATGCATTCTTATAATGCAAATCGAAAAGATTTTACATCAAATTAATATCTCCAGTCTAAAGAATTAAGTTCGTAATGTGGAAATAGATCAAAGGATGGTTATCGCAATGACATTTATCAAAATTTTAGTCGAGCAAATGTCAGTAAAGAATAACACGCAAAAAATCCAAATGATATTAGTGGTCACAAGTGTCTCACAAAATAACGGGTAAAACGTGTGAACCATCGCTACGGAATTGTTATTATTATCATTTGCCTCATCAACCATGCCTTTTTTGTCTTTGTATTTATGAGTTATGGATTCCGTAAATGTACTTCATCTGATGTTTGGAATGTAAGGAGTAGAATTACCAGATTCTGCTTTTTTGTCTATGGATATTTATAAAACGATACTTTAAGTAGTCTCAGCATCGTTATATATTTTTCTTCGGTTTTTATCCTTACAATGAACAATATTAGATTTATAAGTACGTTATTAACATAATAAATTACATTTATGCTTTGTTTTATGCAATGTTATGTTGAATTAATCTCATTTAATAAATCATTGTACTTACTAATTAAAATGTTATCAACTTGATGCCTCACCTATATCCATATTACGAAAACGAGAACAAAAAACTTAGACAAATTATCTCGCACTGATTAAGTAGGTGCTCACTAGTAACTTATCCGTCAAGCAGGTTATCTCAAAGTCAATCATATCTGCCGTACTTACAATTAGAAGATTAGGCAACAGGGCATAAATTGTTCGATTAAAAGACAAATGTATAAGTTTAAAAAACATTGGCTCGACTCGAACGGGTCAACCGCGACCATTTGTAAATTTTGATCGGAAATTGATTGGAGCATTGTATTGTAATTTGAATAAAATGTACAGTAGCTGAATAAACCGGTAGTCATAGAAAGAATAAGCAGTTCGAAGAAGGAAGTAACACACCCTAATTCTGTGAATCATAACTCGAAGGAACTTTCGTCGATCGCGACGCGTGGTTCCATTGAGTGAATTCAAAAACCCATTATGTTGAACATTATGAGGACCCCATTGTTTCGGTTGAATGAGCCGGCACAATATCTTACGAAATTTCCTAAAAAACCACCTTCATATTATAAATGTTTATTATGTCGAACCAACATTATCTGATGCGTTCTCCGGCGTACGTCCATTGTCTTTTTTGTTTTCTCCATCGACTCATTTTGGATCTCACAAACGTTCCGTCAAATCAGAAAATGTAAATTTACGTTTGAGAAAATTAGACGTCCGTCTAACGCTCCGACGGGCAATTTGTTGTGAGGTGTGGAAGCTATAGTTCTCACTGTTACTTAAGATTACATTACAGATTACAAAAAACAAATCCGTATTTGTAATTTTTTAATAAGACGTTTGAATAGATAACATAGCATTTTAAACTATAAGAAACTATGATATATTACTACCAAATCAACATAGTTATAAAATACATACATAAACACTCTTGGAACCTTGTATTGAGATAAATGGCTGTATTCTTGTAGCTATTACCCTCGTAATAGACTAGCAATCCGGTTTTACATTTCATCAGTAACAATTTGTTCATTATCTCCTATAGCTTCAAATTAAAGGCTATAAATTTCATACATACACGTATTGACGTATAACAATACACATTTTTCTATATCGTTTTCGCACAATCTCTTACAAAATCGTGAGCCATTAACGCCGGCTAGAAACAAGCAACTATCGAATGAACCAACGGATCTCTCTCATTCATTAATAATAATCTGCTCTCACTAAAACCTCACCTATTATTACAATCACGAGTATTCATGCACGACTTATGTAACATACCAAATTATAAAGCAGTATGTTAACATCCATTGTGTTGTGAACGCTAATCTACATAAGTATAGGTATTAATTCGGTCTTTCAAAAACGTTTCTGTAAAAAAGGCGCAGAGGTGGGATTTCGACATAGAGTGTGTCTAAATACGAGTTCGGTGCTCGGTGCCTGGTACCTACACACAAATAATCCGAATTTTCAATACAATAAGATACGACATACACGATTCAAGTCCGTGTAGTGACGCGTGCAGAAGTGTTTTGCCCTCTAAATTTTTGTGCCCCACAAAATTGCCACAAACACGATTTCTGCTGAAACTTTACGAGCAAAACAACGTCTACAAAGTTTAATATATTAAACAAATCTAGAGCAATACCTATTTTGCACCAATAGGTACCAGAACAGTTTTTATTAACTGATAAAATCTATCGGCATGTTAAAAGAGTTGATTTACAAAAACACTTTTGTGATGTAATGTACGTAGACGTAGAGTCAACGATCACTCACAATGGCGAGCGCTCCGGAGTGACTAGGAGAAAACATTGATTAATTACCATAATAATTTATTTGATACACCAAAACTTGATACGGGGAGGGGCCGGTTTCACAAGCGGCGTGACGTTTAAGTTCTTTTTGAACTAAAAACGTTGAGCGATCGAGATGAAAACGTAAACGTGTCGGTTACGTCTGTAGTGACTTGAGAGTTATTAAATATTTCCTACACGATGAAAACAGTATATTGTTCGTTTTGAATATGATGCATGGCGGTGATTTGGCTGTTCCAAACAAAAGAATAAGATTGAAGGAAAAGGAATGGTCGAATGTATCGTTAGTTATTGTTATTTCGTTGGGTATTAGCATAATGTAAGTTTTTGTGTATCAACTGGATTCTGGTTTTTTGTTAAGGTTTGCTGTCAGCGTTGAACCATTTGGACCAGGCTCGCAAGAACTCCATGCAAACGACCGTGGATTACTCTAGATACGTCAAAAGGTAATATCATTTATCATTGAGTAATTACGACATTTACTAAAACGCTAATAGCTTTAGATATTGCCTTCCCGTTATCTTTAATAGCATCGCTTGTGAATTTGTTCGTAGAAGTTGTATTAAAAATAACACTTCCTTTAACTTCTAAAGATTGTTATTGATTAGATTTGTTTCCTCTGAAGTGCTTTGTCGAATTAATTTGTATTTTTACTACAAAATTATATTGTTTTATTTTACAGGTACAGCTCAACTTTAGAATGTGGTTCATCGTATTGCAAAGACCTAGGTTATCGGGAACATTTCCATTGTATGGACTGTACTGCCAGAGTATTTTGCAAGAAAGAGGAGATGATACGGCATTTCAAGGTAATTTTAAACACTAAATATAAGACATCAAAATCGTGGTATAACGTATTTGAAGAATTTCAAACACAGGATTTGGTTATTTCATTGCCTAATAATGAAGTAATGCTTATATAATTTGTATTTTTATTCGTTACAGTGGCATAAGAAGCGCGATGAATCCCTTGCTCATGGTTTCATGCGGTACTCGCCTTTGGACGATTGTTCCGAAAGGTTTAACGATTGTCCCCATAACAGGAGCCAGACACATTACCACTGCATTCAGGATGGATGCGATAAGGTAAGAAAACCGTTTTTTTTTTTATAATGGTACAAAAGGTATAATAATTCATCGAATATCAATTGAAACGATAGACGACGTTTTGGAAGTAAAACAAACTATTCTTCAAAGATGCGTATGATTATTCAAAGAAAGACTTAAATTTATTAATGATTCTTTTATTCCAGGTATACATATCAACCTCAGACGTGCAGATGCATGCAAATTACCACCGTAAGGATTCTGCCATTCTACAGGAAGGCTTCCAAAGATTTAGAGCTACAGAAAGCTGTGCAGCACCGCATTGTGTCTTCGCTGGTCAGAGGACTACGCATTTCCACTGCAGAAGGCCTGGATGCACCTACACATTCAAGAATAAGGCTGACATGGGTATGCTATTCTTCTGCCTATAGATAAATAACGCTATACATTAATATTGCCATACTAGAATTCCCTGTGTCGTGGATACCATTCCAACCTATAAACAGATCCAGACATAGAACAGATTTTTTTAACTGATTGATTTTATTTCTGCGTCATTGGAATTCAAACTTCTAATCGATATGCGGTCCATCATTAAATTCCATATATATTTCTATTTTTGCTTTAAGGATTAGATTTATAAGAGATAAAACAATATTTTACAGAAAAACATAAGACATACCACATCAAGGATGAAGCTCTTTCTAAAGATGGCTTCAAGAAATATATGAAGAACGAAGCGTGTCCTTACCGGGACTGCAGGTTTAGCAGAACTTGCAACCACATCCATTGCATCAGACCTCACTGCAATTACGTCCTACATTCTAGTAGTCAGATCTTCACACACAAGAGAAAGCATGAGAGGAAAGAACAAGAAATGAGCTTTGGGTAAGTATAAAATTGATTTTATAATGTAGATTGTAGCAACCTTGATATTTATATCGCATTAATTTTTTTAGTTTAAGAGTGGAATAGTCGGTTAAATGCCAAATTAAATGTTATACACATTTGATGCAAGTATGCAAACTAATTTATTACTTTAATTATAGATTACCAACATCAGTGATCCAGAGCGCGCTCATGCAGCAAGGTGCAGATTTGACTTTGTACTCCCCTGGAAGCAATCTTCACGGAGACGATGATATGTCGAGCTCAATGTTCGATAACGACTTTTCTCATCCTTTTGTAAGTATTTCAACTTTAACATCCAAAGTTACAAATTCCTTTTACCAAAATTTTAGTTTTCACTTTGTAGTATTGGAATTTGTACGATCAATTTTAGGTGATGAATTAATTACTACATATGTATCTACAATTACAATATCTATCTTTCAGAATCCGGCATTAGTTGAGGAAGCTTCGCGTAAATACATAGAAACCTTCAATGGATGCAAAGAAGCTGAAGATAAGTGCAGTAAATGCAGTGCATTAAACAAACATTATCATTGTTTGGCTGAAGGATGTAAAATGGCTCACAGGTAAGATCGTTTTTACGAATAGCTAACCATTCGTCCTATAGGTGATTATAGTCTATTATCACTAGTATCTTTCCATTAAGCCTGCCGACAAGTAATAGTGGGAGACAGTCTCACACTTGCATTTTAGGGTTTGAAAACTAGTACTTCATTTTCTTCCTTCTCCCACGTATTGTAAAGTGGCTTGTCTGCTTTTTTATCTAAAATTTAGTTATAAAAAAAGTGCTTTGACATGTAAGGATTAGGAAAATGAAAATGAAAAATGCTTTATTTCTTAGATTTTTTAACTCTAGGTTACACAGTTGGGTCATCCTTTTAAGTAAAGTGATTACCTGTGCCAGGATACCCCGCTCTTCCAAAGATTACAATCATATTTAATAAAGTAACAAAATTATATAAACCAAAATTCATGTGGGAGATCATTAAGGGATTATCTGATTTTGAAATTCTAGACAATGAATGGCTTCCGAATGTTTAATTTAATTTGTCTTTCTTCAACAGTTGTCATAATACAATGGTGAAACACGTAATGGAGCACGAACAGCAGAATCAAGTGACTGAAGCATATTTCGTGACTTACACAAGAAACAATCCGTGTAGCAATTCCGCATGCCAGCACATCCGAGATATTACTCACTATCATTGTACTTGGGTAAGCCTTTAAAAAATATTTTTGATTGACGTATGGAAAACTATTATAAATTGTCCCGGAGTTATCATCAGAAATAAAATAAATATTCGTTTAATTTTTAGGAAAACTGTGGCGCTGTCGTGTTATCTTCAGAAGAACAACCATTCAGACGTCTCGAACACCACCGTCAGCATGCAATTCTAAGTCCTATGTCACCGAACTTAGCCGCTAGATTTGCTCCGAACTTCAATCCCCAACTTTCAGCTCAACTCCATCCAAATATGGCCGCCCAACTAGGCCAAGTGTCTAACATGCCGAATCTTCCACACAATTTGGCGCAATTAGCTCAAATGGCACCGAGCTTATCTTCACAATTAACACCTAATTTACAAGCTCAGTTAAACCTCGGCCCTAATCCTGGGATCGTACCTCAACAAGTAAATCCATCGAGTTCCTTGGATGAAATGTTCAGCAGAAAAAGAGGACGGCCTCCAAAAAATAGAGTTGTCGAAGTATGGACGGATAATGTAAGTATAAGAAATTAATACAATAAAAATAAAACGCAAACTCCCAACTCAAGCTTTAAAATAATTAATTTTGCTGATATCACATAATACTGCAGGGCACTGTTATTTAAAATACAAGATACTACAATTTTAATTCATTAAACTAGTAGTTTTTAACATACTTTCAAGAACTAGAAACTAGCTGATGATCTTTAAAAAGCTCCCTAGATTTTTGAAGATCAGAGAATTTAGTAGCTAAGAACACTTGATTTTTGATCAAGTGAAAACTTTTCAAAATTATTTAGAAGCTACGATGCCACAGATACACACACATACACACCTTTCTTTTTATGTCAAAATTTAATAACTTAAGCTCTTTAAAATTTAAAATAAAATAATTCAACGGGTTACACGAATTACTTACGAATGATTTATTCTAGGTAACGCCTCAGGCTATATTTACGTCATTCAAGTTACCAAAAAGTAATCAAATGCCACCTGTTATACAATCGCCGGCCATTGCTACTGTGGAGGAATTTCCGGTAAGTGTCACCATTAATACTGACTTTCATCAATTTGCCATTCACTTTTATGACTTGATTTGTCTAGATTTAAAATCTTTGTGATAAGTATCTCAATATCTACACAAATTCAGTATTAACTTTTTTGTTGACAGCGTATTAAATTCCAACACTTTGAAGTATTCACTACTCCAGACTTGTGTAGTCAATACTACCCTCACTGCCAATACAGAATGACTAGAATTCACCTCCACTGCTTTAACTGCAGCTTCTCAGGAGAATCTCACATAATTATGGAAACTCATATGAGAGAAACTCACTCTATCTGCCCTCTTTTGGATGGCTTCGACTACTTCTCATCATACGACCAGTGTGGAGGAAAGAGTTGCTTTAAAAACCAATTGAGATCACACTTTCATTGTGCTCAAGGCAACAATTGTCCAGCGATCTTGACTCAGTACTCAGCTTTGGCTACTCATAAGCATGGACGAGGCACTCCTGTTATTAAGAGTGAGATTGAACAAGAGAAACAGTTTGAAGAGGCCAAAGACTACTCTTTAAAAGAACGAGCTTCAGCTGATAGCATTGGATCTATGAAGGAACCTATGGAATCCTATACACCAACTAACTTCTCAATAAAGAGCGAATTTGAAAGGGAGCAAGATAACGTTTCGGGTGTGTATTTTTCTTTTGCGTTACTTTTATAATCTGATCTTATTTTACTTTTTTCAATAAATTTAAACAATGAGTTCTGTTAATGTTTAAAATACATATTTATTCCAGTAGTAAAAGCGACAGGAACGTTCTATCCATCTTCACACCTTCGAAGTAATACTTCATCCCCTTCACCACGAAGCATCTATGATGCATCCCCGTCCAAGGAATTAAAGATGCGGATGGAATATGAACAGAAGAAGTCATATGAGGCACCGAAAAATTCAGGACCAACGATCCCACCATCGTGCCATGACCAAGCCTGTCCATTGAACAAGAACGCTGGGGGAATGAATCTCCATTATCATTGCCCTCATTGTAGTCAGGCCTATGTGGACTTGAAGTTACTCTTCAGTCACATGGTGAAGAAACACAGCAATGCTATGGAACCTGGCCCAGTTGGACTAGCTGCTACAAAGGTGAGTATCACTTGTCGTTTGATATTCGTGGGTAGTTATATGTTATTTTATAGGTAGTTATGAGTTATCTTTTAAAGTATTTACATAGTTTCTCATTTATTTTATTAATTACACTTTCATCATCTCTGATTTTCCTTTATGCTTAGGTATTTATTTTATTTTCAATTATTTGTATTGAAATCAAGTTTTACTTTTGACGAATATTCAACTAATAGGATTATTACGATTATATTGATTTCACAGGAAACCCTCGAAAGGGAATACCCAGAAATATCTATTTTGCCGTCAACTGCTTCTTCATCGTCCACTCCCCAAGCACCATCTCCTAGCCAGAGACAACCAAATCCTGCTGAACAGGTAACTTTGTTTACTATCTATTTTTTAATTTTATTTTGGTTTCAATTTTGTATCTAATCTTTTTGCCCTAACAAAATATGCTTATTATTACACACTGTGCTCTGAATTTCTGATTAAAAATAAAAATGCCATAACATTAAAAGTTAAAACACGTTTCTGATTCGTCAAACAACTATTTTTATTTCTTTGCCTACAAGTATATTTATACGTCCTTTCTAAACGATACTTTTTCAATCTCCAGGTACAAGCGGTTCAAAGTCTACTCCTTCAGCAGTATCTCGCCGGAGGTCGGAAAGGCAGCCTCCAAGATCAACTGAAGATGCAACAGCAGTATACCGCTTCTCTAGCCGGTCTTCCCGGACTTGCTCAAGTCGCGTTGTTTTCTCAGGGGTGAGCAAAATTATTTTTAAACTTACTCACTCACATTATAAACATCATTATAAACATTACTATCATCACCGGTATTAATACCATATAAGGAATTTCTAAATTCAATGATTACTTTGAGCATTATATGGGTTTTTTTTTATCTTTACATATAGCAACATTTTCATCTTTATCATAAAGTAGATTGGTTAATGACATCACATTATTATTTTACTTGTTCCAGTGGTTCACCTTTCCCTCTATACCCCACGATGCTGTATCCACCAGAACTCCTTCTTGAACAGAGTCTTCTCCAAAGTCATGGGCTTCCACCTGGTCTTGACAAAGAAGCGGAGATGATTGCTAAAACGTAAGTAAAAATTTGTTTTAACATGTGTATTCTTAATTACATTTAATTATCTGTACTTTGATTACTTAGATTTTGTCTCCTACATAGTTGTGCGTTTTTACTTTACAAGAGATAGACTATTCAATAACATTATAAATGTTTTAATATATGATTTTGATACTAGGATTTGTATTAATGACCCTTGACTAGGTTATACTTCCATCAGATAAAGACATTTATAAGTCAAATAAAAATATAATCCTATAAGTCCGAATATTCCTACTCTCTTGTTAACAATAATATTCTATTCAACGGAGTTATCAATAAACATTATAGCGCAAACGGGTATTTACGATTTATTATAAGTTAATGTTCGATTACTATCCTACCTGTTGGTGTTTAAAGATATAGAAGTATAGAGTAATGTTAGAACTTATTCTCTACTCTACTCTTATCATTATTTATTTTTAGATTTTTGTATATTATCGATATTTCGACTTAGTTATACAGAGTCACGTCGATTTGATTTAAAAGATTTAAATCGTTTCTCAGTTCTCGACACTAACGTTGTATATTATGTTAGCAGACGCACGCACACGGCGCGCGGGCCGCACATGCGAGTTTTGAAGGACGAGCCCATCCCTGAAGGGTACCTGCGGTTCCGCTTCAACGAGGACTGCGCCTATCAGCACTGCGGTTACAGGTCAGTTATCTCCCTTTGCTGACCTCATGTCATCTCAACTTGTCTCTGTAACATCAGGTCAGCTACTATCTCCCTTTGCTGACCTCATGTCATCTCAACTTGTCTCTGTAACATCAGATCAGCTACTATCTCCCTTTGCTGACCTCACGTCATCTCAACTTTTCTCTGTAACATCTCTTCGTGTCGTTATCCTCATTGCTAAGGGTCGTGATTCCCTTGGCATAGAATGGTAGAATGATCTTTTGCCTGACCAAATCTCACCATTGGCCTATTCTTGGCTGCATGGAGTGCATCGTGTGGGTTGGTGAGTAGGCTTCTGCGGATTTTGTCAGACCACCTGTTTGGACTGCGGGCTTTTGGACGTTTGCCGTCCACCTTTCCAGTAACCATGAGTTTTTCAAACCTTCAAAATTCAAATTTAGAACAATATTAAGTCGTTTAATTCGCAAGTAACGCAACTGCATACACATTTTTGTCGCCTTTTAAAGTATTCACATTTTAAATAAAAACAATAACCTCGGTTTAGATTATACATAATTACTAGAGAATTATTCATTCGTGCTTCGTGTTGCCTTTTATACCAATATAAGGCCAACGCCATCTATCAAACGTTGTGCGAACTACGTGTCACTTAAGGGTGGATTCAATCAGATATCAAAAGCCACCTAATATTAAAATACAAGGTTTACAATTGGCAACTCTATTTTATGTGCATTGAATATTGCCAGATAATAATTATATTTACCGTTGTCATGACAATATTTCAACGTGGAATCTATTCACAGGTTAATACAAGTTAACCTTTTTTAATTCTGTGGTGTATCCTGATATTATACTTTTAGGAATCTAAATGTTGTGTATCTATATTTTCAGAGAACATCAAACTCATTTTCACTGCACCAGAAAGGACTGCGGTTATTCTTTCTGTGACAAAACCAGATTCGTTCAACACACCGCTAGGCATGAGAGGTACGTCTATTTAAAGTAATAGTTCAAAATTCGAACAATTTATTCGTTATGCCATATAATAAAATTTGTCATAAAAGTTATTTTTTTATTGTCATATTTTCTTAAATTATATTAAAAATTTATATGATATCCATTTTCAGATTGGACACGTTAATGGGCGGTGATTTCCAGCAATACCGCGCCAACGTTTATTGCCAACGAGCTGAATGTCCACATGCCTCGACATTTGGTAAGTTTATTTTTTTATATTTACATAAACGCATATCCCTGCACAAATATTACTTGTGTTAGTGCCAAAGACACAAAAATAGCTATCATAAATACTCATTATCACTTAATGCTACAAATCGAACCCGTAAGCAGAGTAATTTAATAACAACATAATTTATTGGTTACAACTGTTCAAAATTAAAATTTGTGTTATAATCAGTGTTCATTTGTTATAATTTTTCATTAAGTTGAACTCTTTAGCTTTAGACTACTACATCTTTTGGACTGTTCTTTTAGTGTACTATGGCCTTAGATTATAATATGATATAACCGCCATACTGTGCTTTTATAAAATAACATAGAATTATGTTTATTAGCATTTAAGAAACGGATATTCTAAAATTACCTCAAGATTGTCATTTTAAAAGTTATCTATTTTTTAATAAATTTGCTTGACTTAAACTATAATTAACACCAATATCTAATATAAATCTTGCAAATGACTAAATTTAAGATCGTTTTCCCAAGGAACAGGCCAGAACAAGGCCTCTCACTTCCATTGCTTGAAGTGCGACTTCGTGTGCACCGATACCAACAAGGTGGTCGCTCACCGTCGCCAGCATCAGAAGCTCGACTCCATTCAAGCGGCTGGTTTTGAAAAGTTTCCACCTAGCAAAGGTAAGAAAAATTTAATTGAATATATGTGCAATATAAATCATTCATTCCTTGAACTTTTGTGTAAAAAAATTGTTCAATACCTTGAGCTTTTGTTTGACTTTTTACGCTTGTTGTACTAATTGTAACCGATCAATCTAGTCGAGCGTTTTCAGACTCGCGACAAAACGATTGAACACTTTATTGTAAATAGTCACCATTGTCATCACTACCGCATAAGGGAACAGTAATGAGCATGCGAAAACAAAGTATAAAGAATTAGCTTTCGAACACCCAGTAGGAACATTACGAGACTTTAAGCGGCTCGAGTAAGAGTGTAACTCACCAGACAAAACGCTTACTATCCCGTTAATATTATTATTATTAAGTATCTCGCTAATTTATCTCGGGTCCGAGATGTTAGTGGACCCGGTCATTTGGAAGGCTTGCGTGGGGACACAGGTCCAACACGTAGAGGCCCCTTTG
>DWJN01000979.1:0-20047 GCA_018248895.1 Carystus phorcus
TGCAGATGGAGACACGACACCTCCTGCAACTATTTACATTCAACTTTGTATTGTAAACCTAATACTACACTATTTATGTTAAAGTAATAATGGCTGTGTATACTTGTAAATAAAGTTTAAATTAAAAAAAAATCAAAATTCATTTATCCATGGAAATACGTCTTTATGAAATCAATGATTTTTTCAGGATTTATTCGAGCTAAAATTTATCAGATGTACAGATTTGGAGCTTAGTTTCAAATCATTGGTTGCAGTGACCGCTTGCTTAACTGTGAATGTTTTAAATATTAAATAAGTATCTCTTCGTATTTACTTGTATAGATCCTCCATGGTATTTCTAAGTTCCTGTACGAAGGGATCGTAGACTAACAGCTTGTCTCATTCGTCCCTTATATTTCACCCTTTTCAGAAGCTTCAGGTGTGATGAAGAATAAAAGGTACTGTTGTCTATTATCGTTAAAGTACTTCAGAAGCTAGGGATCTCCTGAGCTATGAAATGCATTGGACCGTTTATGAATTCCTTCACAGAGCATTGAACGCAGTCATTTGTAACAAACTATATTAAACATGACTATTGTTGGAGAATTACTCGGCGCATCTCGTGAAGGTACGTCGGTATGTCAACTTGATGCAGCATTTCAGGTTCCACTTGTTGACTCCGTTGGCACCCCTTGTCGTTTCGTTGTACTTACAATTACATAAATCAACAAATTTACAAGTAGTTTTATGTTCCTTCAATAAATTTACAAGTAGTTTTATGTTCCTTCAATAAATTTACAAGTAGTTTTATGTTCCTACCCTTTGTGTTTATGATACGAATTGAGTTCAAAAAAGAATGTATATGTTATGTATGCATGTAATATTATGGGAGTTAAAAAATATTAGGAATTCTGAACAAAAATCTTTTACTAAAGCTAAAGAGTTTGTTTCTCTAACACAATAATTACTGTATTATTGTAATTATTGTGGTTCCAGTAAAATAAAAAAAATCTAGCTTTACGCTGAGGTGGTAGGTTAGTGTTTTTGTAAAATAAGTCGTAAGAAAAAGGCGCTATCGATTTGATTTAAATGCGTGCGCTGGGTAAATGGACAATCATACGTAAATACCACGTATTACAAAAATATTGGCTTGAAGTACGGCAAAAATGTAGTCCACGACATTTATATACTTATATCTATCTCTTATAAATAAGCCACATTACCTACTAGTAGGTGTTAATACAATTTTATTTACAACGAAAAATATATTTTTTCAGTTACCTACTTATATATATTTTTGTATAAACGTAATTGTTTTCCGCGTTCAACTTTATAACGTGATAATTTGATACTTGATGCGGGAGGTAAACAGAGTGCGGAAATGTTCGTTAAATACATTGTTAACAACGGTAGGTATAATTAGTAATCGTTGCTTATATCGTGCTCATTGTACTATATAAGTACCTACATCTTTTGTTTGGTAATGTTACCTGTATCGTGTAATGTAGTAGGTATACCGTGAGATTGTCACGACATTATTGTTGATCGTATGTCGTACTTTAATGCCCATAAAATCGTTTCTCATAAAAATAAAATTTTAAGAGACGAATTTTTTAAGAGACGACATTGGTTTGTTTATAAAATGTAAAAAAAGTAAGTTATTCGATTGTTTTTCTTCTTTTAGATCATTTATATTGTTTGATTTTAAACTCTCTTTCGCAAAATAAAAACCAATGTGTTTAATCGACAATTCCCAAAAACTAATTTTCATCGCATATACCTTTATAACTCTAAGAGGGCAATGTAATTCTAAAATCAAGCAAAAACCGATTAAGAATCGGACATGCACTAATAATCTAGCTATGATAATTTCTATTTACGACTCCAGAATTTTTTCACATATCCAAAACAAACCAGTTATATAACATGTCATGTGAATCGAAAAATGATTGTCACACTCCCGCGATAATTTTCAATAATCTGTCCGACAATATCTCACATCAAGGAATAGGAGAAAAAAGTAATCTCTTTATTTGTTGCAAGATTTTATTTTACGTTTTTGTCGGTGTATAGGTTACTGTAAAACTCCGAACCACGATAAATCCTAAGATTTACCAACTGTTAATAGTAAAAGTCCGAATAGATCTGTGATTATTGTTCAATTTGGACTTTTACTATAATTAACTTTGCGAATCTTAGGATTTACCTCTAGGAATGTTATATGTTGAGAAAAACAAAATATATAATTTAACGTAACCTAATATAAAGAAAACCAACATTTACCAACCTTTACTTCCTAACTCGTCTCCTGGCATTTACTTCAAATACATTAATTTGTTTGTAAAAACAACAGTAAGCGATATTATAAACATCGTTGAATTGGATATACATATTATGGGGATTGAACTGAAATAAAAAAAGATAAAAACCTAACGTAACCTAACCAAAACTAACATTTACCAGCCGTCATTGTTAAGCATGTACCAAACTTTGATGGTAAAATCACGAAAAAAAGTCCTTACATCTATCAACTCATGTCAATAAATTTTAAGATTTAGGTAGCGGTAAAACGTAAGATTAACTAACAAACGAACTTTTACAGTAACACATACTTATCCCAAATTAAAGGAAACTCAAGCCACAGAAACAAAGAAAATACACTTCACACGGGGTAAATGAAACATCACATGTTGGGTTAACGAACATACATTTAATCATGAGGGACAAAGAGTTGTCATATGAACAGAAGAGCTACCTGATGGTAAGTCACTGTCCATGGATATCAGCGGCCCTGATGCGTTGTGGGCTAAGAAAAAAAGAAAAGAAAGAAAGTCTACTCGCTCTCAAGCTTCCAACTGTCCCACAAGTTGAGTAGCTGAGCTTCATGGAAAGGTAATACCAGATAATGACTTATTAACAATACTGGTAAATATAAATACTTATAACTAACTATAAATATACCTTACAACTTACTTAAAATTAAAATCATAAATATATAAACAAAAAAACCCGTCGCTTGGCTTCGGTAAATAGCATCGGTGTATTATTTAGAGGTCACAATTTTTATCCGAACGATAAAAACAACCAATTCTCATATAACTTTATTCATGTAAACATATTAATTTATATAATTCGGTATCAACCTTCGACGCATTAAGAAGGACGTTATAAGATAAATCTGTCTGTCTGCGTCTTCTATCTTAACTCCTAGATAGAACAATTTCTATGCGGTTTGTTTCTTTGAAAGCTGATGTGATTGTGATGGTTCCATGCTGTTATTTAAGAATATTTATTTATCAACGCGGGAAACATTTAAAGAAGTTATACGCTTATAAATAACACACGTAATTTAAAGGCAAAATATGTACTAAATTCGGAGATATTTATCAATGCAAAACAGATAGTACAACAATGATTATTAGAATTTGTTTGTTTTTCTGTTCCCGCTTATATCATAAAAGGCTCAACAGATTTAGATGCGATTTTAATTAGTGTGCTGTATCAATTTTATAATAAAAATAGTTTTACATCCATATTATAACTTAATGCTTGACCACAATTCCACCTGATTGTAAGTGATGAAGTGGTCTTAGGTAGTAAAGCGCATCAAATTAGTCAAAGCTGCACTCTTGACTTGAACACACCTACGTTATTTCATCGGTTCATGAAGGAAAAACGATAGTTTAATAAGGACTAGGAACAGGTTTCCCGAAGCGAAGCAGCGTTTACTTATTGTAATTGACTAGCGTAAATATGATTTTAGACTATTTTCATCGTGGACACACAACATTTTAATTATAGCGGGTACTCACGATCTCTGTATTCTTTTACCGATATTTCGACCCAGTTACATGGATCGTGGTCACGGCGAGACTGTATAAAAAGAATACAGAGATCGTGAGTACCTGTTATAATTAAAAAGAAGAAGCAACACGAAATGATAACAAACGTGGGCGCCGGCGTAGCATCTATCTATGAACCCAATCAGCTACGCCGCTACAGTCTACGCCGTAGCACTTGGTTAGTATTAGAGCTTTTACAAATACTTCGCCGTACTTTTGATAACTAAAATAGCTTTTGTACAGCCTAACAATACTAGAATAATGTAATTAGTACTAAAAGTATGTTATTTTATTAAATAAATAAATAACGCCACACACTCATAGCCCCATACTAGGACAACCCGTGTCGTGGGTGCCATGGACAAAATAGAAAGACGTGTTCAGGTAAAGAAAGAAAGATAGTACTTAGTCTTAAGCCCTCAGACGGAACATGATTCCTTTGGCAGCTGACCCATGCAAAGGTGGCAGGCTTTACGGGGAAGTAATTATATCAATAATTTAATGATAATATTAAAAATATAATCCTTACGCAAGGCCTTATCGTTAAGCGAACCGGTACTCTCATCTTTTATGATATCCTGGTCTGGCAGCTGGGAATTGGGGTCTTTAATATATGCCGCTCTATTACGGCCAAAAATAAGCCATTGGTCCGGGGTTAATTGTTGGTCAACTATTAAAAAAAATTATAACCAAATAAAAAAACGATTATAATTTTAGTTCAATTGAATTTTTCAAATATTTTTGTTTTAATCTAGCGGCGTTTACTGCATTGACACGTTAAATCAAGCGGTCCGTCTGTGGTTTACTTACTCTATAGTCCACACGGAAGATGTCGTGTTTGCGATCCTATTCAAGAATTTGCACCTGCGTTCTTTGTCACTCTATTTGCCAATATGCATTCGTGTGCAACGTTTCATTTCTGGTTCTCTTGTGGCTGTTTCTTTGCCTTTCATAAGATGCTTTTTTCTTTTAACACAAAACACTTGATTCACTTTTCTAGGGGTACTTAGTATATACATACATATGTACATGTCTGAATATGAATGATTTGGGTAATATAAAATCGATCTGACTGATTCGCCATGTTGGATTTAGAGTGACGTCACTAAGTAACTACGCACTGTAAATCGAATTAACATGTATACAAAATTTCAGCTCAATCGGTTTAGATATTTATTAGAGTTTAAGATGCAGTTATTCATCTAAGTTAAAAAGCTAAGGTAAAAGAGGAGTCTTTCAATAAACTGCTTTTTGCTCTCCAATAGTTTTATTAATATTTTTACATGAATAGCCAACAAACGAGGAAAATAGCTATATGATGGTAAATGATCGTCGCCGCCTATCACCGATACCAGCAACAAAAACACATCACCAATACGTCGTTAGCCAAAAAAATAGACAAGAAATTATATTAAAAATCATTGTTAGTACAGAACGTTTCGCCGTTTCTTCTCCTCGATGTTAAAGAACCTTTCCGAAACGATGATAGAATCAAGAATTACGTGCGCGTATTGAAACAATACCTACGTGATTAAATGATTCTGAATTTGAATTCTAAATTAAGTATTAGTATTTTGGAAGTACAAGTATTTTGGAATTGGAAAGTTGCTTTCACATCGAGAATTAAAAGGGAATGAAATTACAACCCATCTTTTGAACTAATACATAAGCTTCTGAACATTGCCGAACTGTCCTCTTCGTTTATATATTCATCTATATTGTAGTAGTAGTAGTAGTAAAGTTTGTCTAAAAGCAGTGTTTTTATATGAGGCTTAAATTGTTCTCGTTATTTATAAATTGATCTATATTGTAGTAAAGTTTATTTACAAGCTGTATTTTTATATGAGGCTTAAATTTTTCGTAACAATTGGAAAAGACATTTTAATTTTAAGTCATCCCGTCGGAATAAATCCCTAACGAAGCAAGTTGACCAAACACGAGACATATGTTCCGAGAGTTGCGAGATAAAGAAGGGGAGTTGGGGCAATTAGGACCACAATAATTAGGAACAGCCTGCAAATTACGACCGCGGTCGCCAATGCTTGCCAGATAACTATTAAGACGATCCAAAGTTTGTATCTAACTAACTTAATATTCTGTATCGATTATACAGTTCTGAGAATACGGTTGATCAACATTTACTGGAGTAATGTAAGGAGACACGGTAATATTTTAAATGTAAAGGGGTAATTATAAGCTCTATATTTCTTTACTTATTGCTCTCTTATTCTTATAGCTTGTTATTTCGACGCAGTTTTTATAAATACTTCTCGAAAGTCAAACGCTTTGCTTGTCAAGTCAAATGCTTTAACAAACCCCTACGATAAGTGATCTTAGAAGAAGAAGCGGCAAGAAACTCCCAAGAATTTTTTTTGTAGTAACAGTTACTACTACTTATTACTATATATCAAACCCATGCATATGTGTATTATAAATTATTACAGCGGTTACTGTCTCATAATTTTTAGTTAAATATTTATTACTTCAACCGTTACATGTAAGATATTTAAATATACTAGCTGTCCCGTTAATGTGATAACATTTGCTGCAAGGTATTGCAGCTTATAAAAACATTTCATTTGTGAATGTAACCTATTGTCAAATTCATCTAAACACAAAGTAAAAAATCATCGGTCCAACCGTTTTAGAGTAGTTTAGTGCAATACACATGAACAGAACTCTAATATCGGACCCTCAGTTCCTATTTTGTTTTTGTTACAAAAATCAAAACGGGCTTAGAAATTTCAAAGAGCAATACATGCCATGAATATCGAACAAAGAACCCGTAACATGGTTACATTGATTAACACCCCCCGCCCCCTCCTTCCGGGTTACCACTCTCCCGAAATCAACTTCATAATGCTTCTTTCAGCTGTGCTGTTGAAGTCAATTAATAAGTAGGTTTTCTTTCCTTTTAGCCAACAGTACTTCTAACCTCATCTCCATATTATGAACTTTACAACTATCACAGTGTTCAATATGTTGCTTTTTTGTAATAAATGTTTTCTTAAGAGACATTCGGTTTTAGTTGCTAAAATATTCTTCTCTAATTTATTAAAACAAATGATAATGTTGCTTGTGGATAATGAATTTGGTGATGAAGGTTCTCATGGGTTTCTATGATGATAAAAGCTTACTCTTATTTCTTTACTTTTGTTACTAGTCTATCCCGCTTTTTTATTCGGTATTTGTGATTTTTGTTACATAATAACAAAGGCCCACTAAGTTTCAGTTGTTACAAGATTTTTTATTAAAATTACAAAAGATTATACCAAATTATCACGCAAGTTTTAAAACAAAGAAAAACAAGCAACTCAAACTTTACAAGAACATCTTTAGAAAGTTGAGAAGTAGTTGAACTTGTAGAATACTCCAATTTATTTTGGAAACAATAACTGGCTGAAGTAATAAACAGAGGACCCAGCACCGATGTTCGAACAAAGGAGAGGTTGGGGCAATTAGAGCCACAATTAGGAACACCATGTTGCAGATTAAAACCGCGACTCGTACCAAACGCGGACAAAATATAACCGTAAATTCGCCCTCGCTATTCTTATAAATGATAATAGTGATTTATTTGCTATCTTTATAACTTTAATAAGGACGACCCGCGTGGTGTAATAATCACTACACGCCGTTCGAAGGGTCCTGGTTTCGATTCCCAACAAGGCAGAATTTTTAATGAAGAATTTAAATTTCTGTTCTGGGTTTGGGTATAGATGTTTGTCTTTCTATGTTTGTCCATGGCACCTACGACACGGAGTATCCTAGTGTTGGTCTATGAACGTGTGGCGTTATTTATTTATTTATTTCCGTTGTAAGCATTTTAAAAATCTACTCGTGATTAAATTTCTTAATTATACACATATTTATGGCCGTATAAAATCTGTAGAAGAAGATAGATGTGCTGGTTAAATAATAAGAAATACAAGCTAAATCTGTAAAACATGCCACATAGCTAGACGCCATCTTAGAGGGGAGATTGGGGCAATTAGAAGCACAATTAGGAACAACCCGGTGCAGATTCCGCGCATCCTGGACAATAACAAAGCTTGCCAACTTATTAAGACGTTCTCTCTCCATACGGTTTATTGCATTGGGGACATCGGGGTCCTTTTAAAATAGCCGTCGTAATCTCGGATTTGTTGGAGAAATTGGTTGCGATCTGCGAGGGTTATATCTAATGCTTTGCGGTCTCATGAGCTCACACGTGCTTTGTTTGGAAATAAAAGTGTTACAATGATGTCGATTATTCTGTGTTCCGGTTTGCGCTATGGTTTATTGCTCTGTGCAATTTAGCTTTTTGCTTTGTTTTTGTTTACTGTGATTTATTGTATACTAAAGTGTACTTTGAATGAGGTAGCGTTAATGACAAATCCATTTATATTAAGTTTTTTTAAGTGAAGAGTTTGTTTGATTGAACGCGCTAAACTTGGGAACTACTAAATCCAAATGAAAAAATAGTTTTGTGTTGGATAGTTCATTTATCAAGAAAGGCTATAAACTGTAAAACATAATACTACGCCTAATAAACGCCTACCCAAAACGTACAGACAGACAGTTCCAAAGTTTGCCAGGTCTAATAGTATTTAACAAATTACAACTAATGGTAAATAGTCATTGCCGCTCATGGACAAAAGGTTATCAGACAACAACAATAATAAAGCGTTATCAGACGATAGTTAACAGACGAAATAAAGATTTTTTCAAATTAAAATTCAAAATCATTTATTCATATAGGTATTATTTCAATACACTTATGCACGTCATTTTTTTATTCTACCATTGATTGATTGATTTGATTAGTACTAGCTCTCAAACCTTCAGCTAGAACACGACCAGTTATTGGGAGGCTGATTCAAGCAAACAATTGGCGATGAAGCCCAAGATATTCAACACACTAAGTTATAAATGCCTATACTCTTCTCTCAAAGACCCATACAGTCGAGAATATAGACATGGACAAGCTATTCCAGTCCTTGCGGTGCACATAACAAATGACGAGGCAAACCGCGTTGTTCCTACCTGCGGGATGTTTACAACAAATGGATACTCGCCATGGGGCCCGTTGTTCAAAGTCACCAAAATAGAAGACCGAAAGACAGTCTGGCCTGTTAAAAACTTTGCAAGTTGGTTTCGACCAAATCTTGGCCACCAATAACCTAGAATTTGCAGAAGTGCCGTTAATGAGACAACTGAACAGTATGATAAAGAAAGACAATTAAAAACTGAACCGAATGAACCACTTAAAGATAAAGTTTTGAAATGTTTTTACTCCTATAAGCAGAAACTACATACATACATATAAGTCAATCCAAATCGCTTTAAACTTCCTCTTCCTATCAACTTGTAGTATTCGATTACAAGCAGACACCATAAGACTAAATAAAAGCTTAGTTATAAAAGTGTTTATACTTGATTTTTTTAGTGTATTTAAGTGAATGATTTATTACTTATACTACTAGTAGACCCGGCGAACTTCGTATCACCTTGATACATTTGTCCCGTTTTTGTAACATTTCTCATTAAGCTCAGCTCATATTGGTCGTAGCGTTTTGTTATATATATATAGCCTTCCTCGGTAATTGTACTATGTAACACAAAAGTATTTCTTTAATACGAACCAGTAGTTGAGATTAGTGTGTTCCAACTATCAAACTCTTCAGCTTTATATTATATGTATGTCAAATTCAAATTCAAAATCATTTATTCATATAGGTATTATTTCAATACACTTATGCACGTCATTTATTTTGATTTTACCACCGTTTCGGAAAGGTGCTTTGACATCGAGGAGAAGAAACGGCGAAAGAAACTCCTCAGCACATCTTTTGAACGGATAAATACATAAATACTTCACTAGCCTTTGCGGAGCTGGATACGGCATTTTATTTCCAAGTATGTGTGTATAGATAGAAATTATTTCTTATATCTTGCAGGATAACATCTGCCTAATCCACTGGTATATGCATAAATCTTTTACCTTATTTAAAAACGTATCAATAATTTTCTCATAACTCTGGTACGTATGAAAGTAGTACGTGAAGCCAGAATAATGAACGTTGATCCGATTACGGTTTCGGCGCTTCAGCCAGGCTTTCGATCAAACTCGGTCTAAAGCCACTGTAGAGAGTTAAAAAGTTATTAATTTTTTTAATAGCTATCTAGAGTGCACGGAAAAATAACGTATTAAAATTCATTAGTTTAGGTGCTTTTTAAATTGACAATTTAATTTTTTTTACACATGTTGAGGATATGGAAATAAACATGGTTAATGCGGTACCATATTAAAGCTTGAAGCAACACAATATTCAAACATAATAGCGTCCATAATTTCTCTTAAAGTTGTTCTATAACTATTAAGGATACTTAAAATTTTCCAGGGAAATTCACATATCATTCTGTATTGTGAGGAACTATGTATTATTTGTACTGATTATTAGACTTATGTTGCAAGATTTTATTCCAGCCAGACATCTGACAGGACAAAATTAAATATAACCTTTTTATAAAAAGCACTTATGATCTTGAATATTGAAAAACCAGATTCTTGGGTTAGTGGTATAGATGGTAGAAATTCATACAAACTTTTCCATTTCACCTTTCTTCACGCATAGCCTTACCGCATAGATTAATAAATAAGACCCTGTAGAAATGTACAAGAAAAAATATAAACCGCCTAAAGCAATATAACAAAGAATTCCTCCCTGTGAAACTCTAGCCATTGTAGGCAATTACTAACAGATCTACGCTCCATTCTTTGATTCGTCCACGGAACATTCTAGAATGTTCTCGCCCAATCTAAGAACAATGTGACACGTCACTCACGGGCACGTCATTAATCGTTAGTGCCACGGAGACACGCCATTAAGATGAAACAGGCGGAATGTACCGCTGGCATCTGATGTTGACGCTTGTGGAAACAAGATGAAACATTTATTATAATTGGATTACAAGGGTAAAGGAAGTATGGCTTTATTACGTTGCTGTAGGAAATAGAAACCTTACATAATTTTGTCTTTTCATTGATTCTTATATAGCTTTGAATTCTACAACAATGTTAGAATATCCTTTTTTGTAGCGATGAGGTAAAAGTGAGGCGTGATATGGCAAAAAATATATTACCGTTACGTAATATATTCATGAGGGTGAATATTATATGTTTCAAGGGTGTGACTAATTTTACGACTGAAACGAAAGAGAGCGGAGGTGGAAAAAAACGGAGACAAAAACAAAAAATAAAAATAAACTAGAAGAATAGACAAAAACAAATATAGGAATGCAAATTTACTGCAAAATTTTACTAAATGGTTAAGTAGAACCATCTTAGTCCGATAATATAAAATCAAATGAACTTATGTAATGTGTTTATGGGTGAATATAAAAGTAAGAGTTACGTAATGTTACGGTAAGAAAGACATAATGCATAGAAATTAAAAATTTAATAGAAATTAAATTCTAGCATCAAATAAAATTATATATGAACAATGAAGTAAATATTTCCTCCTTTGCAGAGAAGTAAAAACGTTTACTTAATAACGAACTGTAGCTGACAGATATCGCACAGTCCGAACCAATGAAGTAACATAAAACTTTGTACAAAGGTTTGTAAAGTACAGGGAAACTCTATAAGAAGAATTTTTGAAATTTTTATAAGTAAAACGTAGAGTACAAGTTTATACGAGTGTTAAACAGATGCCCGATTTAGGTGATCCTATCAAAAGAATACTTATCTCTGAATAAAGCCAAAATTATAGGTCAGAGAACATATTTTCGACGATGAAATCAACACCACATTGACATAAAGATTACACCGTACAGTTCAGTGAGATGTCTCATGATCCTCACTCGAGACTGGTAATGACGGGTATTGTGGCCGAGTGGGGCAGACGTTATTCTTAGACTCGAGGAAAATGTTTCAAAAATATGAAAAACTATATTGAAAATTGTCGGTATTGGATTTACAGTATTTTATTTAATTTTATAGCAAATAAAAGTTTGGATGCATGTTTGCTGCTTAATCACACCATAACGGCGGAACAAATTTTGAAGAAATTTGGCATAGTGAGAGTTTATAGTCCGGAATAGAACATAGACAGTAGCCTACAGTAAAAAAAAGTATTTTTAGTGACAAAATTTACGATTCTCGTAGCATAGTTACAGAGAGATCACATATTAAACTCAGTAGACATATTCAATTATATTAATTAAACATGATATCTATTCTATTCTGCTCCTACAACCAGACGATCATCTCTTGAAGGAAAACCTCAACGCTTAATGATGCGGATATCCGTATGCATGACACTACTAGTTTCTGTATGTACTTCTTTACTTTGCTTTCCACTGATGCTAGTTGAAAACTAGGTCTAAATACAGAACCAGACCTATATAAGAGAGGCTATACAGCATCTAGTATAGCAAAAAGATATTTCAAAAGGTATTCCACATAATGTATAGTCTAACAATATTTTCAGTAACGTCTATGTTCCGTAGAGTTAAGTTGTAAATGCAACGGGTGCATTCAGCCCGCGTGCACGAACAAATCCGATAACGCGTCGGACGCAGACTCAATTCTGAGCGGACGGGCGAACGGGCGCGGCATCTCCTAGTGCCTACTCAGAGCAAACAGAACGTTTTACACCTACGAGTACCTACACCGTGTATCAATTGCTTTATCTAACGAAATTTATAGATATTCCAGTTGAGTTTTGGCTCGAAGGCTTTTTGGTTTTTAATGCTTATCAATCTTTTTTAATTGGTATGATGGAATTGTTTCTGCCCAGTGATAAGTTATAAGTTGGATTCTTAGAATATTATGAATGTGTATTATGTAAAGGGAAATGGATAGTGTTGACATTTTATAGCTATAATTTATAAAAATCTGTTTAGAGTTTTTTTATTTTTGTTATCTACATTAATAAAATTTGAATGCAAGTATGTTTGTTACGCTTTCACGCCAAAGCTACTCAACCGATTTCCTCAAGGAAACTTTGTACGCATATTTTTAGAGATATACAAAAGGGCATAGAATACGTTGCGTTAGAAGTGTCAAGAAAGTATACTGTGAAATTGAAACATCAGGTAGGAAAGGACTACCGACAAGCAGACTTCAAGAAACATAATAATATAAATTATAATAATATTATTACTTTTGTCGCCTCTTAGGACGTCTTGATCTGCCAGCATGACAATAGGATCAGTATTCTAGACTGCCGCAAAATGACAAATAAGCGATGTATACATACTGCTCCCTCTATTCCTCTAATACAGGTACGTTTCAATAATAATTTGTATAAAAACATGTAACAAACTACCCGATTCGTACTTTTGCTTACAATTCCGTTAACAGACTCTGGAAAATCCCTATACAATGTTTAAAAATATTTCTAACTATTAAAATCTAGCAACAAAGAGACCAACCGACCGAGTCTACAATCATGAATTTCAAAGTCAATGGTTAGGAATTCAAAGTTCACTGATAGTTCCATTAGTGTACGTACAGACTATTGGCAGTTAGTGCTGGACTCTCGAACTAATGAATATTTATGGTACAGACACCATCGGATTTATACAACCGATCAAATAATTTAAATTGAACAGATGTAAACGTTCGTCGGTCGATAGCGTTTTAAACTTATGCCATCGCGGATATTAAACATTTTAAATGCAAACGGATAGTGCGATTCTTATATTTAATACCAATACTAGCGGATTCTGGAAACGTTAAGTAAATTAAAAACATTTCTATCGAGTTAAATCGTAAATCTAAGCCATTCAATATTTCACTTACGAACCTAAGATAAATGAAACTTTTAACAAAAAGGAAAACCGCCTTCAAAAGGGATAAAATAATTTGAGGAGGGAAAAATAATTTAAAGAGGACAAATAAAATTAAAAACAATAATATATTACTATTTAAATTAGGAGATTTCATCCATCCTTCTTTGTATTTCGACCTTCCTGATCTGGACCTGACCTTAGGATTACGTAAGATGATACCGTTTCAAGCCTATCTGAACCCCTACTCATGAAGAAATACTAATAATAATACTATTATTGCTTCCGTAGCTAAGACCTAATCGTAATGTCACAATGCTTCTGTACGTTAATATAATAAAAATTTGTTTTCAAATTTAGAGTTTTGAAGAATTTTAGAATTGGTCTGTTTAATTTTATAGACTGCCATTTTATGCGCTATACTCTGATGAATAAGGCCACAGTTAGAGCGACGTCAATTAGAAGAGCTATTGTTCGGCTGTGAACCTTCAAAAGCTAATGGATGAAAGGACGAAGTCCGGTCTAAGAGCATTAATATACTTGGGGTCTGTGAATGAGTGAGATAGTTCTACTGAAGATTTTTTGTCGAATATCTTTTGACACCTAAAAGCCCATGACAGTCTTTATACATATAATTTTCCTATGCCTGTGTTCACTAAATGGTTGGACTTTATCGATTTTAATAAAATTGTTTGTGTATTTAAATGAATTCACGAATGGTTTGGATTTGCAATTCAATGCAATAGAAAATTATTTTTAAATTAATTTAATTATTTATCATTATTACACAAGAATGAAAATTGTAAGCGAATTCATGATAAGAAAACTGTTAAGGGTATACCATATACTACAAGACAGTATCAACTGATTGCGCTAGTAATAATATAATAAGTAAGACTAAATAATACGAATAAATGGAAAGTTAACAATAGATTTTTTTTTATATTTAGCCTACAACCGAGTAGACAAGCCACGTGATAGTGATTACTGCTTTGGGACATTACCAATATAAAATACATCACTGATGTTGTGATCCAAGAAAAGAAACAAGAATGAAAGGTAGATGGGAATTACATTTAAATAAAAACGCTATGCTAAAATCATTGAACAAAATTATGCAAAATATTAAGGTAAGAACAAACGATCGCAAATTTTCCTTTCGTACAATTCCCGTGACCTTTATAACACAATTACCAAAGTTATTAAAGTCCGGAGAATCCATGATTCTCGAGGCACATTTAATATTAAAATCTAAGCGGACCAATATTGAAATTTCGAAGCGTCTCCCGTTTTATATTACGGGACGACATTCCGAAGTCCGGAAACGTTCATAATGGTTACTCACTGACGGTTACCCTTGGGTGACTGAACAGCTTTCGTTGCTAACCTCCACGATATTATATCAGTTTAAGCTGATACCAAGGATTTTATAATTGCACCCTGTTAAGCAGAAAAGATCCATCAGCATTTTTGTAATTTTGAGTAAATCGACCTTATTGATTAGTAGATTATGTATGTAATTCGATTTCATGTAATATGTTGACTGGATCTATTCTGCTTAACAGGGTCCAATTGTAGTTGCATATTATATAAATTTTATATCTTTATAGATAAAAATTTGACAAAATAAAACGAGCCTAATGGTAAATGGTCACCATGGCCCATAGACAGCAACTTCAAACGTATCGCTCATGCATTAGGCCAAGATAGAAATGAGCTCAGCTGAAAGACGCTGAATCAGTTGTTGGCCGATTCAAGCTCGAGGGTTGCTGTTAGCCAGGATT
Source organism: Carystus phorcus (assembly GCA_018248895.1). Lineage (NCBI taxonomy): Eukaryota > Metazoa > Arthropoda > Insecta > Lepidoptera > Hesperiidae > Carystus > Carystus phorcus. Next base: position 15,386 of record DWJN01000979.1, read on the forward strand.
CACATAAACGCACAGAGAAAGATATGACGCATGTAAAAATTTCGTAGCTAATCCAAAGTTCTGGAGCACTGTACTATTAAGTTTCATTGCGACATTGATTGAAGAAATTCCTTACTATACGTATTTGTTACCCATCTTTTCGAAGTCAAAGTCAAAACATTTATTTCGTCTTAAGAACTTATAGCTCACTTAACGAAAGTCAAAAAGTTTTAAAAAAATAACAATTTATGAAACCTTATTAACATGTTGAACGTTGCAATGAGCAAGGTCATTAATATCTTTGATATTAAAAATCAATACCAATTTTTTTTTTCTTTTACCATAGTTTTGAGAAGGATAACCGCAGAGAAGTGGAAATGGCGAATTCTTTAAAGATGTCTACAGGCAAGGATATTTACGACGAAATAATACCAACCTGAGATCATTGTATCAGATTTCTAGTGATTATTCCGAAGCCTTAGAAGAATAAGGAATGTTGGACAAAATAGCTGACAAAATCTAGCATTTCAATATAAACAAGACGGTCTAATATGCTGACAGAAGCCCCACTAACAGGCAGTCCCCTGCCATTCGCACCTGCCTCGCTCCAGTTGAATGCACGACGCTAGATTCCAAGTTTTTATGAGTATAGCGTATGGCTTTCATAAGTTTATCATATTAACAGATCTATTAGGAGCACGCTATTTAATTTTGTCGTGGTAACCGTTATAAGCCCGCAAAATTACTAGCACATAAATAAAGAACAAATAAACTTAATTTGCGCTTTATATAATAATTTATTTCAGACTAATTGTATCCGGCGCGCGTTGCTACGGCAAAAATCAACATTTCGACTGTAACTCATCAACTATGTATCCGATCGATATAATTTTGGTGCCAAAAGACTCTTCAGAGAATTTTGAACATAGTTGCTAAAGACATCAGTGCTCTGTCTCCTTACATTTCAGAGTCCATAAAGGACATACAGACATTCATTTTTATATATTAAGATATTCATCAATTTTTAGTTTAACATTTGTGTGAAAAATACACACGATACTACAATTATTGTTACACACTACATTATTATTGTTATAGACTTGCTATAGCTTGCTATGCTATAGTTGGCAGCAAACTAGTTTTACTTATAGGTTGGTCCAGTGTTTCCATATACGGCCATCACATATGTCCATCTCAGTACGTAGGAGCTTGTTAGGGCTGTCACGCAGCAACCCCCATAGACTCACCACCGCGACTATCCCAGAGCCATAGCTATATTATAAACCTACTCACTTCGCTTCGGCATGTATTTTACTTTGTATATTAAATATAAACTTAATTTTTTTCAATAGTCATTCATGTTTTCATCACGCGTGTTGTGTTAATGTGAGAACGAATTCAGAATATCATACTATTATAATGCCATCTATACCGCTTATTTGATTAATTTCATTAACAAGTGTTTTCCCATGAAAGTTAGATATTTTTCGCGATAAAAGGGAGCCTATGGCACTCTTCAGCCCTTCAACGATGGCCTTACTAAATATCACATCGAGTCATTGCGTCTTTTTGATATTTAAGAAGAACAAACAGAATGCGGAAGTGTGTGTGACTTCCGCATTTATAATTTTTAAAAAATATGGATATAGTAATATAAACATTATTTATTTTTTTCGGTCCAATACTTTCTTTCCATTCCTTCTCTAGGTTGCCAATACAGCTGTGACGCATTTGGAATTACTGATATCCATGGGCGATAACTTACTACCTCCAGGTAGTGCTCACTCGTTTATTAACTTCTACCGATAATCTACATAAACAATACAGGTTTCGAAGCTACAAAACGGATTTGGTGTAACCATGAAACTTTCAACCACAACTTTGGACACAGTAGAATTTTAATACAGCGAAATGTTAATAAATATTTTGAGCTTTGTTCCGACCTTACACATATTACTACATTCGTGGTCACTTCGGTTCTTCACTTCGAACAAATGAAGTGGAAAATGCGGTATCTTGAGACCTTTAAAGAAAATGGGAATACTCTACTACTATTCCTCGTAAAAGCTTTGAGAGCGTAAAATATTCTAAGAAAATGTAGAAAGTGCAACAAAGATTATTCACTCTGATTTCACATAAGGGATTTATTTTATACTACTATCCCGCCCAGGCTTGGCTTCGGGGAATATTACTATTATATTCGCAAATACCTACTGCACCAACTGCATTTGTAATGTTATGTATAAAACGAGCTTTTGCCCGCGGCTTCGCTCGCATTAAGAAACTTTCATCACTTATTTTATCCCCGTGGGGCTAGAATTGATCAAAATCCTTTCTTAGCGGATGCCTACGTCATAACATCTACCTGCATGCCAAATTTCACCCCGATCCGTCCAGTGGTTTGGGCTGTGCGTTAATAGATCACTATGTCAGTCAGTCAGTCACCTTTGAGTTATATATATTTAGATTAAAGTTGACAATCCCTCCTGATTACAAATGGCAAAGTATGTACCGACAATTTTCCAGGTATGGCATATTTAAGTTCTCTTGGAGCTTGTTCCTTGGCAAATTTCCATCCAAAACATCCACATGACTCGACCTCGATTCGTATCTTAAAACGTATACCTTTATATTACCGTCCGAAACAACTGTTCATTGTTTTTATGCCACCATCGTTAGTTCTGAAAAACAGGATAAGCTTTATGGAGAGGACGATTATGAAAATTACCAAGAGTTGATAGGAAATAAAATACACGAATAAAATGCTGCTGCTTTGTTTTTGACAACTTTGTCCAACCGATGGTGGTTTCCTCTCGAACTACCTGTTAAGGCGATATTCATCAATGCTATTTTAAAGTGCAAGTTTGCTGACTTCCGGCACTGTTATAAACAATATAGAGAAAATTGAGAAGCGTGCTCGTTGGTTTCTCTTCATTTTTCCCTGAAATAAGATATATGAATTAGATTAAATTGTTTTTCAAAACACTCTACTAAAAACTTAAGATCAGAAACATTACAAAGGACCAATATTCTATGAAGGGTTACCTAATTCCAACCAATAATGTTCATTTGAAACGATGTTTTAACATAACTGGCCTGAACGCTTGCAACATATCCATCTTTCATACTTTGAATATATGTATATGCATGTACAGTATATAGTTGTACGATATTACTTACCTTGAATGTCGAGCCACAGAGCCAACGATCTCTAATGCATACAGATTATACTGTACTCTCCTTCACAACAGCTATTCAGTGTATGCGATGGAAACTCGCTCCGTGTATTAAATCTCTTGTTTAAAGTTCCTTTTGTATCTAATATGGGTAACTTTGTTCCTTCTCTGACTACTTTGCAGTATCTAATACATAAAAAGACAATAAAGGCAGTGCCGCAACTGATGAAATTTTTTTAACAATCATCACTGCTACTGCAGCTTTCATTAAGCTCATTCTAATTAAAATTTATTCATCCATATTAGTACACGTATATGAGTGCCGTTCAAATAAGTATTCATTAGACATTATTTTCAACGCTCAATTTGTCATTTTCTTGTTTCCGTCGTTGCTGAAATATTACCTGTTTTAGAAAAAAGAAAACAACGAAACATACTTTGAAACTATATTCCTATGAGTACTACATCGTCTCTTGGTCTTTTCAAGCTGTTTAAGCTAATTACGATTAAGTGTGATTTAAAATGGTTAACAGCAACTGTCATTTTGAAAATAAAATTTGAAACCGAATTAGTTACAGATTAGACATACGTAAGATTACATTTCAATAATAATATATCCATGAGTATATGTAATGTCAACATTACTGAAACCATTTCCATCAACTCTAGGAATCAACCACCTAAAATCAAATTATAATGGCTATAGATACGTCCTTCAAAAACCTTTTTAAGTATTGCAATATTTTTTATCTTTGGAGATACATTTGTACCGAAAGATCTCCATAACCACGCGGGTTATTATCGTCTGCGACCACGACTGATAAACCAGCAATGTTAGATTTAGTATGTTATAGTAACAGACGGTAATTGAGAAGACAGGATACTTTATAGTAAGTCGCTATCCTCATCTGAAACATCAGATTAATTACAGAACTGTGGCAAAAAGGAAACAACAAATTAATTTACTTCTAACCTTCTTATCTTGATAAAGAAGATAGTCTTCAACTAAAAAGTTTAAGCAGTGTTGCAGTTTAAAACTGCTTAATTGAATGTTAATCATGATGACTTCTTTTTGCCTCTTTGCTCTAAGTAATGGTTTCTCCAACTCAAATCCGTGCGACATTTCTTAATTTGTTCGATCATTCATCGAGACAAGATGGAGTGCGCATGCGCATAAATATACCGTAATTAATATACGCGACGCGATTGAGTTACGTCTCGTTTAGATTGCAATATCACATTCGAGGCATACATAATATATGTAATGCAATTCCAGAATGTAGAACCGTAGATTCTCGTTTAAAATTGTGTTAATAATATATGCGTATGTCTTAAAAACACGATTCTATTTAGTTCGGCCTGTATTATAATTAGAAAACAAAATCATAATTATATTACAAATAATCTTCATTGATGTTAGTTTTATAGAGACTACCCGCCAGTTTCTGAAAGGCTTGTCAAAATTTCGTTCATATAACACGCATATTAACGTGAAAGTTCTATGAAG
>DWJN01000980.1:0-20037 GCA_018248895.1 Carystus phorcus
TATCGATATTTTTGACCACTTTGGGTGCTTGGTTACTATTGACGCTTTACCTGTCGCTATAAGAATGGCGGCTAGCGTGTATCTATGTATTTGACAACTTGGTGTATCGATATATTTGGATAGGCTGGGTGCACTCAATAATTTGACCAAGATGGTTGTATCGATATTTTTGACCACTTTGGCTGTATCAAACTATTTGACAGCCTTAGATGTCCCTATCTATTTGCTGCCGACTGTACTAAAACAAGCGATTGAATCGAAATCAAACGGCCATGTTTCAATTAAAATTAATTGACAATAGATTCGTTCTAACACAGGAAAAGTCAATAATTTGAGGCGAGCTTTATTGAGTCATTTATCCTAACTATAGGCGATATGATTAATATCCCGGATATTTTGCTTAAGGGCGAGCTAGGAACAATATTAACATTTCCTTTGGAATTGATTTTAAACATGTATATCAGAACTATGAGCTATGGACGAAATTGACGAATTTTATGTGTTTTTCATTTAGTTTAATAATCTAATAACATTGGTGTTCTGTAGCTTTATGTTATTAAATTTAGATTAAGAAGTGGTAGAGTAATAGGTCATAATAGTCTGAAACAAATTGTTTATCAACTGGTGCTAAAGGTGACCAATAAACGAACAGACCAGCTGATGGTAATGGTCACCATGGCCCATGAACGTCAGTAACTCAAAAGCAGTAACGTACGCAGTAAATCTGTTGCCGCCAAAATAGTAGTGCAGAATTTGCGTTCTGGTTCTCCGACTGCGATCGAAAGTAGTATTTAATCAAATGATTGACGGTTGATTTTTAATCAGCATGTTGTCAGGTGGGTGAAATTTACCCTGTGCATGAGTACCGGAGACTAAATTGGGTGACACCAAGCCCAGCAACCAGCCTTATCTTTTGTTCTACAAGGTGCACGAAGATAGCTTAGATTCAAAGATAGATAATTCTGATTATGTGGTTCATCAATACGTCACAAACATCGTAAACATAACTAGTTGTCAAACATATCAGTTTAGTTTACCGGTGCAAAGGAACATGTGACGTCATACGGTCCTGCGATACGGATTGGTATTTAAATTTTAAAAGTGATTTTGAAAGTGCGATTTTTAAAATATTTGTAAGAGAATATATTCAATAATGAAACACTTTTCTAGAAATAGTTAACATTCCAATTATAAATGACTTTTAAATGCTGGGGAAACCTTATTTTTGCATAGAATATTTACTGAACAATCACTGAATATTGAATAATCGTAAAAAATTAAATAAAATGTGTAAGAAGTGATTTCACTGCCTAATGTGGCATTGTAGGCTTGACAATATCTGACCGTATTTCAGTTTCTTTTGAAGAGATTTACTCCGAGCCGTAAGTAATAAATATTTTTAGTATCCTAATATTTAATAACGTTTTTTTAATTTCGTTCCATCGAAGCAGAGTTGACCGATGTAACTGTTGTCATTTCGAATGACTTGAGCGTACCAAGCGGCAGATATGAGCGCGGCGCGGGACTTTGGTCGTCGGGTAGCAAGTGATAAATAACGCGTAATTGAGCGACGGAAACAGCCAATGAGTAAATCTCGTCCGTCAATTTATTTAAATTATTTATTAGTGGCCCGCCATAGACACCCGCCGCGATCGCTTTCAGAGCCGTTCACAGAGCGCCGGACGCGGCCAGGGCTGCCTTGGGACGTGGCATCGATATCGAGACACATCAGTTCATCGTGGGACGAACGTTTCAACTGGCGAGAAGTTTAAGTCTAAACCCTTAAACACTTGTCATCAGCCGATCGAAAAACCTGACGATAACCACTTGTCATCAGCCGATCGTTGCTTATTTAAAAAATATTACACGTTTTAATACGTCAATGCAATCATATGAAATTAGGTTGCAGAGCGAACGGTTTACGTGATAGTAAGTGATATGCTGATAGCTAAAAGGAAGAGAGCAGTCGTGGATAAGTTGATGGGCAAGTAGAGAGAGGGAAATAAGGTAGAAGGACACTGTAACTGAAACTACTTGTAACATTTCACTACTAATTCTAAAAGAAAAGTGCCAGTTACGAGTATATAAGGAGAATATCCACCATGCGCGATGCTATGGAAATTAAACTGGGCGGTACAGAGTCTTGGAAACGTGGCACTGGGATTCAAATCTTGATAGTCAATATTCAGTAATAACTTGTGGTAGACCGAGTCAAGAAAACGGCCTTAATGATAATCATATAATGACGAGTATTGTCAGAAATACTTGTTTCATCGATGGGAATAACCTGGGCTATAAGATAGAGTAGGTACATGACAAAAGTTCACAGTTAAAATTTATTGAATATCACCAAGTCACGTACTATTAAATCTCGAAATATTAAATAAATTGTTTTACAAATACACTCAAAAGCATTATTGGTTTAAGCGCGCATCGTTTTTATTGAGATTGTTTACAGCAAAAACTGCGGTGAAAAGATTTTAGTAACAGATAGTGTCGACTGACACGGAACATTTTCTATTAGCCCCAAGTGGCGATTTTATCGACAAACGAGAACGAATTTTATCGACGGGCACATAACTAGAGACGATTCGAATTAGTTAATTTGTGCAGATACGACACAATGGACGAGGAAATAATATACTCACATGTACAGCTACCGGGAGATTGTAATTGGCGTAATTGGACGAATCTGGACGCACTTAATAATGGGCCATTGTCGTGATTCAAACGGCAATTCATCGTTAGTGAAAGAAATGATTCATTAGTTTAAAATTAAGTCACGTTTTTTTTGTTCGTCGAATGATATAATAATGTTGCTGCTACATATTCGCAACTTATATCTATACCAAAACAGCAACGGGATGAAATGTGGAAGTTGGAATATTTTTTGAAAATTTAAATAAACAATTTAATTTACTGAAGCGAAGCGAAGCGAGAGAGCGTTGGTAGTAAATATAATAAAATAAATAACAATGGCACAGTTTTTAACCATACTAAACGAAAATTTTTGAACATTTAAACCAAATGAATAACCAAATAGAAGAACAGAAGTCGTCGAAGTTACGTAAAGTTCAGCTATCGCCACTTGTTAGATTAGTAGATATTGTTCGTGTCCATCTCGTTCTTTGAGCAGATTTATGATAATAACAGGGCTTTGGTCAGGTTGGCAGACCCACAGAACCAATCTTGAACTGCAAAACGATTATCTTCTGGGCTAGCAATGCGTCTCAAACATTCGTGGTGTTTGTAGATCTATATAAAAATCTTAAGTACGTTTTTGGTGCAATTTGTTAATTTACCTTTTAGGACTTGATACGTTATATATGCTTGTGGGAAATAAACAATTGTTTATGTAATTTCAATTATAGATAAAAAATAAAGTGACTCACCCATTGATATCCGTGATAGACCAGAAGTATTTGAGGACGTTCCTGGCCAGCAAGTACCAGATCTGCGTCCAAACCCACGTAGATTTGTCGATGGAGTTCGAGAGGAACTCTTTGGTCTCTTCATCAGGATCTAGCTGGACGAATTTCTGATTCAGTTCTGGAGTCAAGCGGCTTTTCTCCACGCGGTACCACTATAACAAAACAGACCTAGTTGGTCACTGTTATATACAAAGTATATTATTGTAACGTGGTAAAAACTGCATACTGAATATTAACTTTAAATTTTAATGTCGACATAGGTCATATAACAAAGTCTTTATATGCAAGGAGGATATGAATTAACCTGTCGCTACGTTTGTCTATTTGTCTATCTCTCTGTCTATATTCATATTAAACTTTTTCAGTCTTATTATTAGTTGTATAGATGGAGAGCCTTCGTAAGAGAAAAACTGTGTTCCTACCGAGAGGATCACGACCCTCAGCAATGAGGAATACGACGCAAAGAGGATATGAATTAATTTGATTATATTATGAGATTTACCATGAAAACAACAAAGTGTGTGCCTATGGTCAAATCACAGTCGTGCAGGGTGCGTAGTAAACTATAGTTCTCTGATTCAGGAAGAAGTACTTTTTCCAGGAAACCCTGGGACAGTGAAAATTTAAAAAAATATAATTTAATATTCAATATATACTTGTTTGTTTTGTTCTTATTACATATCTACTACTATAAAGTACCTAAAGTAATACAAATATAATTAAAATAATTTTGATGAAAACGTTTTGACTCACGTAATCATACTTACTGAGCGTTCTTATAGATACACAATAAAAATGTAACTATTTCTGAGACTTCAATAACGAAATAACAATTTTTATAAAGTATTTAGTTGGATTATTATCGCTTGGCCCCGTCAACACGTCTAGCGTGAGCAATAATAGCATCATTATACCGAATACAAAAGCGTGTCATTAAAACGCAATTGTAAATCGATGTTTAACAACTGTGGAACACAAGATTTTAATGAAAGTTCATAAAAAGAGTTATGGAGTGCAAATAAGAGAGTAGAAATGGGAGTATGGAAGGAGCGTGTTGCCGTCAGGCCGTCACCCGTTGTGTGTTTAAGGCCCGGAGCGGGCCCACAAAGGGCAAAGCGGCGGCTGTTAATTTCACGGTGCCTCGAATTAACATTTCTTTACGCCACAGAATAATAACAAATTAAAAAAACTTCTCGCCTCTACATGTAACGTAATGACGGCAGGCGGCGGGCGGCGAGCGAGCGAGACGCCGCGAACTCATCAAGCCAACTTAATTAATGCCCGATCTGTCTTTGTATTAAAATCGACGACCAGCGCAGCGCGAGAAAAAACTGACAAGCTGAACCAGAGGCCTTCCCACTAATAAGGACCTTCGTAATGTTTACTGCTTCCAATAGAATATAAATTAATGGGATGCTGCCTATCCCGGCAGAATGTCAATAAACAACAATGATTAATATCTTAACTCATAAAGCTAACTCACACAAAAGCAGTGGCTATTTATATAACATTTCATCCGAATTCATAATCGATTAATTGTTACAATACCCAATGCTACTAGTGTTCTATTGAAGGTTATCAAAAAGAAATGAATGCATTCTTCATGTAACATGACAAAGAAATAAAGTAAATTATTCCAACGGATCCTCATAAATGCTTTGAACGTCGTGTAGCTTTCAAACGTATAATTGTTGTACTTACTAACAAATCGATATTATAAACGATGGTGTATAAAATCGATATCTAGAACATTTTACGACGTAGCGCTAAAAAGTATCGTAAAAAGCCGGGGGAAATAAATATTTAGTATCCACCGAATACTGATAGCGAATCACGTTGATGATTATGCAATGCGCCGTCTTCACATTCAAAATAATCGGAACTACGGGATCCTTCGGGGCGAATTCTCCAGACGGAATACAAATCATGGAAAATTCCTGAATGACGAACTTATCGGTATCAGGCTAAATGTTTAGGCGTTACTGGTGACTCGGTAATAAATTGCTTGCATAAAACATTCATGTGTCACCGGCGATTTAGTTCACAGCTACTTGAATATGAAGGTTAGAAAGATCGAGTAGCAGTGATATGATGTTATAAGGAAGTTACTATAACGTAAATAAATGTGATTAACAAGAATCTTCCAGCATGCAGAATAGCTTCTAGATTCTCCATGTCAAGATTAAAATATTCTCACAATAAATACATTGCCTTCAGAATATGATTATCACTTTGTTTTTCAACAATGTGTAGACTAGAGGAACCCGATCTGATTATGTATGAAGCTTCTGTTTAGGATTCAATTTCAGCTCGTGTAAAGCTAAATTTGAATGAATAACAATTTCCTCATTTTAAAAATCTACCTGTTAAGGAAGTCAAATCGAGGATGATTTATTCTACAAGTTATCGAGGTCGAGTGATTCTTGTTTATTTTACAATGTTTATGTGGGTTACAGATTTTCGCATAATGGCCATGGGGTCAGGTGGTAATAAAAGGTTTAATTGTGTCTTTGTACGTGTTTCTCTCTCGTCACTCGGCCAGTCATTTTCAATACGATCATTATCCTCAGTTGACTCGTTAGCGCGCGGGTCAACGGAGGTGCATCCATGGAACGAATGGAGGGATGCAGATCCTTTATCCGGCGGTCGTTCGCCTCCCGGCTAATGAATCAAAGACCTGTGCGAACATATTGTCAATACGGAGCAAAATATTAACGTTGGACGCGCACTGCCCGCACAATGCCAGATTAATTCCCATTTAAACGTGTGAAATAAATGGCTCGGAGCGCTCGTTTAAAGGCAGTACCTACTGCTCGCATTGAGACTTGTGATTTGACTTCCAAGCTTCGCTCGGTGCAATGTGAATAGATGTCGTTGAAAGCGTCGACACAAATTTGTCGTGTCATGTTATTATTGATAGGACTGCTTCTTCGTGAATTACGACGACTAAGAAAATGTTTATAGTCCAATATTCAATAGCGTGCTTTACGCAATTCAGTCGTCGTTAAAGCATAGCAATTCAGTTACCTTTCATGTCTTTGTTTGATCTTTAATGTCAGAAAGACTTATAAAATATGTAATATAAATACATACCCTAATAGAAAAAAGTTACTCCCCCTTTTGTTAAAAGATTTTATCTGTTATTTGGTGACGAGCTTAGGGTTTTCAATATATTTTTTCACTTACGTAAAATTCCGCTAAATTGTTTGTACTGTTTAAATTTTACGAATAATAGTATAAAAAATATCTACAACACATGTAAATCCATTAGGTCAGGTCTAAGTCTAACATAAATTCAAAACTAGCAAACGTTGATTTAAATCGAACATATATCAGTTTTGTAAAAATAAACATAGTAAGTATGTTGGAGCTAAGCAGCGCGGGGCTCCAACGGATTTGGTATAAGCGGCTCTGGAGCTTGTTTGCCGGCGCTCCATTAAAATAGGATCTTAGGGATGCAGATCGCCTGGACGGACGAGCCGTGTACGGGGAAATGGATCACTTTAAATTTACTACGTAAGAACACATGTACATCAGTATAAAATAGTTTACGTGCTATTTTGAAATGCAGAATGAATAATGTCTCAGTTTTTGAAATGAATTTAAAGAAAAACCTGTGTACATGTCTATTTTAATTGTTCCAATTACTTATGTTAATGTTAAACGGGTAATTTTTTTACTAGTTTCATATATAGTCTAAAATAGTCTCTAATATAGTAATAGTTACGGAAATAACGCAATATAATAGCGAAAATTTAAATCCTCTTTATTGTCTAACCCCTGGGAAATTCGAAAAATTCAGCCTTAACACTTGTTTTGTCTGCATTGTAAAGGAAATCTATAATATGTGCAAAGTTTACTATACACGTACATGGGTTTGGACATTGATAAGTTAGACATCTTTTTTATTATATAGGTTATCGACAAATTACGCTTAAGTAACTACTTAAATAAAACGCAATTTGCCTTCGTAGTATTTTAAGATTATCCTATAACATTTCTAGTGGGTGAAAGTACAACGCGACGCCAACAAAATCAAAATAACAATAAAATATAGATAAATTCGAAGCAACGACTCGGTAAACCGTCCAAGAAGAATATTTCTATAGAGCATTTATATGACAACCGATTGTGTTCTTCCAAATTTATGGCCAACTAGACTGTTAGACCTACAGCGCACTGATATAACTGGTGCATAAATACTGGTAATAGCTTCGGGCGCGCATATAAATATTTTGATTGCAAGTCTCAATTAAACTTCAATGACTTATCGCTTAAAACAATCCATTTCGATTAACACCCAGCAGATTTATGAGTGCTATTATATCACGATATCGTCGGTACACGCATTTTTGTGACCCGCTCATAGACAATATATGGAGCTAGAACGGGGTATAGTTGAATGCGTAAACTATGCTACCTAATACGAGTAATTAATTTGTAATGTGGTGCAAACTGTACATTGGGTATTGTACAAAGAATATTTTTTCTTGAACGACGTATCCTCTAAATCGATAAATGAAAGTAAACATGATATCTTCCCTCAACCCATTAGGACCCATTGCAGAGCTCGGGTCTCCTCATTATTAAAGAGGCCTAGAGCATGCACCTCCACGCTGCTCCAATGAGGATTGGTAGAGGGGTAAGTAGTCAACCCAAGTGTCGGGAGCCAATCTCCGACATGGCTTGACGATACTACCTAAAATGACAACCAGAATCAATGGCTTAATGTGCCCACCGAACTACGGAAACGCAATTTTTACCACAAGCGGTCACCCATCCAGGTATCGATCGCGCAGCCAGTTGCTTAACTCTGCCGAATGCAAATTGTCAGGCTATGGGCACTTCAATTTAAATTAATAACATCATATTTATAGGTAGGATAATGTCTAAAGAATAAATAGCATTCGTGACCAATGTGAACAAAGAGACGAAAGCGAGGCGAGGTACCTAATAGGCAATTAGGGTAATATTTTTGTTACCTACTCGCATCTAAAAGATGATTTTTGACAATTTGCAATGAGTAAGCCAAGAAGAAAAGTGTACCGTGCTTCTCTTCTTTCGTGGTCGATATCGCATCAGTGTTATTCTCAAAAAATAAGGTGGAACGCTGCACTTATTATATTGGTTATAATCAACTTGAAAACAACAGCTGATGCTGTTGTATTTTTGTCGAAAATCCACAGACAATTAAAAAAGCTCCAGCTATTCGAAGTTAAGGCAGAAGTATGTTAAATAATCTTTGGTTGTACGGATGTTATATTCTTTGGTATCACGAGAAGCCGGAGGGCCACCGTTGCGTAATTGTTTTAAACGCGTCTTTTAATTGTTCTATCGAGGGTTGCGATTTATGGTGCTACGTGACCTCTTGCATAACGCCGTTTAAATTCATTTGCACTATTATTTCCGCTGCTACGAGCCATGGGAATGTTGCCTTACACAAATTTAATCAAAGAACGTTTTATTGGCCAACATTTAGAATAATCGAATCAATTGCCCTGTTGGAGTGTTGTTTAAGCCCGATATTAATAATCTGGTAAAGTACACCATAAACACCAATAATAATGATCATTGGTTTGGTAATATCTAGACACAATAGAATTCTGTGTACGGTTTCATTAAAGTAATAAATCGTTTGAAATTGAAAAACTCATCCAATTACAATTTTTGTTCTGCTCATCAAAGTTTGTAGGTATGTCTACTTATTAAGTAGCTTTTCGGCACATTTGCAGTCTTTTGAATTAAAAAAAAACACCAACCAGCCATTGACTTCAACAAATCATTAGCATAACATAGCAGTATATAAATTAGTTAATAGCTTATCCCATGTATCTTAAACCAAAGGGAAGTTATTGAAATGAAAAAAATGAGGTTTTCAGTTCAGAACAACCAACAAGATATGCGACTGGTTGATACGACGTTGAGTCATGTCATTGAAAAGTAACCTTTACCCGCGTCACTTAATGTTTTACATTAACAACTATTGTTTTCTTTATTTGAATTTATTACCTTTTTTGAATACATTTAGAGTAGATTTAGTTAAATATTTAAGTGCGTCAGAACGGTAATATTATGCGACTGCATGTATACTATCGTCATAAATATGGCATACCATTTGTAAGTCACATGACTTTTTGATTTATAAATGCGGAGACTGCCAGATCAACACTGTAACTTTCCATCATTAATATTAACTATTACAGTAAAAACAGGAGCTCTTGAGCAGTATATTCAATTCTTTAATGTTTTTGTATACTTATATATTACAACGGGGCACTCCTAATCTTTTGACCGATCATTTGATTATATGACTGATTACGAGTATTAAAAACTATATTTTTAATTTCCATAACAACGGTATTGAATTTGCTGAAACGGTATCAAAAGTCGTAATCTTTTACTGTAGATATACTTAATCAATGATTAAAGACGTAGCATATGAGATGCAAGATGATTTGAGCGTGGGCACGCGTCCACAAGATTTACGAGTGTATTTAAACTGGTTTTACATTAAGCACCAACTGGGCCGATTTGATCGTAAAACCAGTCGTTATGTCCCGAGACAATATCGTTGCCGTTTGCCACCCAAGTACTGAACTGTTAAATTAACTCCAGGTTAACTGGAGGTCACTTTTCTGGCGATTCTGCATCGTTACAATTTAATTATAATTGAATATATCGCAATATTATTACTGGGGGTAAAAAATAAAAGATACATATTTTTATAGTTAAATAAAGATAGAGACTCAGATTATTATTCGAAAATTTAAAATTAAACATGAGTAAACTCGTAAACTAGCGACATAATTTTTTTAATCAAATTCTACAGAGTCAAATGAATGATTTATAATTAACTGATTTCTACGCTCGTTGAATTTTTTACTTTAAAGAAAAAAAAAAGGACAATTAAATTTTTGAAAAGTTTCGGCATTCACGTAGAATTTATACATAATAAAGAGAGCAATTATGTTAGGTCACGCCAAGTCAATTGTGCGGGTGTGATCGGCCATCGTTCTTCCATTGTCCGTGGAATCAACTGTAGCGGCAAAAACACTATTGGGATTGGAAATGTTTCGTAAGTTCAAATTACAATCAAAATATTTCAATTAAAATATTTTACGTTTATATTCATAATATTAGTTACGATCAATTCCACAAGTTTCCAACCAATTTCTCCTATTGTGTCAGATCTAAATGAAAAAGCCACAGAGTTTACCACGTGCACTCTTCTATGAACTATGTATTATCAATAAACAGGTTTCTATTATATGTATTTCGCTGTTTCTTTTCTTTTGCCTTTTTTATGAGGCACTTTTCCTAAATGATAGTAGATGTAAAATATTCATTAGGGTATTTATGATGACTTAAGTTGAGATATTTGTTTGTTACATTACGAATTGGGGTCTTATTAGGGGATATTTTTGTTCTCAATATTTTTTGATTTTAGGCTCCAATTGTTTAGTCGTACACAGTGTTGTGGTTTTTCACTATACAGTTTTGATGTTAAACATACTATACTTCAAAGCTCAAATACGAAGGGGCGCAAGTGCGGAATATATTCGCAGAATGATTTGCCGATTTGATGCTCATGTTTTTTATTGATTTAAGTCAACTACTTCACATTCAACCTTGACTTTACGACGCGTTGTTTTGATTCATTTACATAAACTAATTCAGTGATTTTGTTTAAACTCGGATAAACTGAAATATATTTGTTAAAACCATAAACAACGGTAACGATCGCCTTCTAGAATAAATTCATACTTGTCAATAAAATCGGACATTCTGAAGATAAAGCCGTTTATGCACGAGCGATGTAACTTCAGTCATACAAAATAACATCATGTTGTCATAACGCACGTCAAAAAAACCCAGTATCATTTTCAATACGGGAGTCAACAGCAAAATGGATTTTGAAGAAAGGTAATTTCCCTCGTTGTCGTGTATGATAAGTTAAGTTTCATCATATGTTTTTGAAAATTTATAAATATTGCTATAATTCCTTAACTTCGTAGTTCTCTACTCACTCCGCAATAATCATACGATACTACCTTATAATGCTTTTTATTTGGAATGCTTGAGATTATTGCACTGCCGATACTTTTTATGTCTATGTGGGAGCCGCCAGTCTCGGTGTGTTTTTAAGACAACTTGGAAAATAGAACTTATTAAGATTTGAGGTGCTCTGCTATTTGTGAATCTTTGTCCACTACACTACACTACTCTACTCTCCCTTTCCTCTCTCAAATCTTTCATGTCTTTCATCAAAGCGATAGGTCTCTGAAATACATTGTAATGCGTAAAACTCGTGATTTAATAATGTATAAGAAATTAATTAACGTCATTATCTCTCTTTTTAGTATTATGTTCTCTGTAATCTCCGAGTTATCTATATCATTCTCGTTCAGTGTATATACTTTTTTGTTCTACAATCAGTTATGAGTTACGTTTAATGCTTAATTCTTTATGTCATTTAATTTATAAGTTATATTAAAACTATTGCCCTTGTTTATTTTATATGTTGTTTATTACTTGAGTGTGATAATAGTTGACGCTGACAGACGTTTACCGACATTAGTTGGCAAAGAAATGTTGCTCATGTGTATATGCCCTAACAAAAATGTACTACGAACAGAATATTCTAGAATTTAAATTGAAATTCAAGATCCTATTACAGTTGTTACATTATGTATCTCGAAATATTAAAAAAATTAAATTAATACAATCCAAAGATTTCCTAATGTAGCGATTACATTTTATGGATAAATAGTTTTCTGAGATGATATTTCCATATTTTAAGTCAATTAAACTATTTTTCACGATATTTGTTGATGAAAGATTGAGTCCTGTACTTTGTGTGGTGTTCTTACTACTTAAACTATTTATAGCACTACAAGTGATGTTCATATCCATAAGCAACTCCGAAATATTCTAAGAGAATTCGTAGTGAAATCAAAAAGGGATCGCTAAGTAACGAAGAATGAAAGTAAAAGAAACGTAACGTTACAAATTTGGTCAGATATGTCCGGAACACGGCGACATCGGGCGTCACGAGGCAATCGAACAGTGGCCGTTGATTGAAAAAGAAATGGAGAGGGGCGCAAGCCCGCAGCCTCATCCGACGGTATTTTTATAGCCTGTCCACGTTCAAGAACGCGCGGGCGACACATTCCCGTCGAGGCTACGTTTTTGCACCGCAACTTTCATTAGACACCGCTCACACTCACACCGCGCCGGATCGACGCGTTTCCTTTTAATAAATGAGTTATGCGTTTATATCCAAGATGGCTGCCCGTTTTATCCGGCTCGGGTGTCAAGAATGCCCGATGAGGAGCACTTTTTTGAGGTATCCGTTCAAGTGTAATAGGTAAGGTAAGTTTTTTTGCTGAATACTCGCAATTTAGCAGACGCATGAATATCATAGGGCTTAATTAAGCAAGATTCTTGCTTTGATGCAGTCTGTTGACTTCGTTATGCGACTAAGACGGTCTTATGACGTCATTCATAAAGCTGCCTGACGACTTAATTTATGAAATATAAACGAACATATGAATGA
Source organism: Carystus phorcus (assembly GCA_018248895.1). NCBI lineage: Eukaryota > Metazoa > Arthropoda > Insecta > Lepidoptera > Hesperiidae > Carystus > Carystus phorcus. Next base: position 12,988 of record DWJN01000980.1, read on the forward strand.
ACGTAAAAATATGAGGAAAGGATACTTACAACATGAGTCACAGTGAAGTAGCAATGCATTGTATTTCTATAATACCAAATGTTTTTACGAGCGGTAACATTTTTGTAAAAAATATTTTTTTAGCGAATTCAAATACGTATGTAACCGATACTTATTTTTATGGTTAACGAAATTTTGCAAAACGTTCCACCATCAGATATGTCAAGCATTGTTTAAATGAGCAACGTTAACAGCTAGCTCCTTCAATAAATACATATACGTATCAACTAAGGTACCCCGTGCGGACGAGGTCGTTTTTTTGCCAAGATTTATATTCCGAGACTCTTAGGAAATAAAATAATCACAGCGGCATCGATTTGCATACAATGGTAAAATAATTTTACGCGCGTTTCGCCGCGCTTAATTCTACTTTTTATTCGACTTTCCGCGCCCTATCTATGAATCAAACTGCTCTTCGAGTGGCCATTTAAGTGTTAACATTTTACAAAATTCACGCAATACTGTCTTTTTATGGGTAGATTATGTTGGCACTGCATTATTAAAAGCCATATGAATCTGAGAACATGAGGAACGCACTCGCTTAGTTATGCGTTTATAGTTGTAAACAAGGTGACGATCGCTTAAAGCGAACCAGACTAGGGAGTTCCGTTTTGAGTAGACTGCGTGGCGAGGTCGCTCCGTTGAAAGGGACCAACAGTCGACTTGGCGCCGGCTACGTACCGTCAACACATGCGCTATGCGTTCAACCGTTAATGCATCCTACCGTAAAACATAGTCATAACTTTGATAGAAAGTTTCGGGTGGTCGATAACAAAAGTATTATATTCTCGCTACATAATTTACATTCAGAGCAAACATCGTCCGTCATAAATTCAGCACAAAAGTGCGAGCGACGGTCGACTAGCAACAAAGGGGCATGACTTTTCCCGCAAAAAGATGATCCTTAATCTGATTAAATCTCCATCGCAGCGGACGTCGGACCGTGAAAGATTAATGAATATTTGTGCGAGGATTCCCGGGCACGTAGCGTTGTCATAATCATATTAGCCGAGAGCGGGCAGCTAGGCACGCACGCACGCACCCGGGTTCCGCCGACTTCAATCCACGTGGCACTACTGCAGTGACACCTAACCTACGTTGAAAGTTTACGATGTGACTACACGAGAGGTACTTCGTAACGGCCTGTTTGCTAGACGACTTGTGTTACTGCAGCTGTTTGATCAAATATTTGTGAACAATGTGAAAAAGGATATTAAATTGCTAAGACATTTTTTTCATCTTACATTTTGAATAACTAGTTGATTTGTCAAAATTTAAAGGGGTTGTGCGACTTAACTGAGTATTGAAGATATTCCTTGTTCAATAAACAGGTTTTTCGCTGGTATCCTGTTCCATCAATAGTTTCAATTAAATGCTGGTGTATACTATGAAGAGGTTTATACGTTGCTTTAGTCGCGGTGGCGAATCGGCAAGTGGCATTTCGAATTTCGCGAGCGCTCAATAAACACACTCGTAAAAGAATCAATTGAGGCCCGAAAGAAATTAAACGTGAGAATGTATTGTTTCATACAAGCGTGAACAAAACGAAAAGGGTTTGCGTTAACCAGCTCTCGGCTCGTTTTCGACCTGCTTTCGAGAACATAAATGGCTCTAAAAATAAAAGTCAAATTTATGATCCCGCATTGAAAAAGTGGCACTGCATTTATATTTACACCTGGGATTAGTTAATCTGGAACAATGCGTAATTACGTCATGTTTTTATTATTTGGCCATATTATACGTCTGCAATTTAAAACATTTTAAATAGTCCTTTGTCTTCAAACTGTAGGTCCAAGACCTCAGTACAACAAGATTGTTTGTCAAATATCCTTATGGAAATAAAATTATATAGACGAATTATATGATTCGTTAAAATATATAAATTGTTGTTAAACCAATAACAAAGTTTCAGTGGACTAAATCCACCATTTAGTAGATCAACATAATATTTATTTATACGGGCTTCACGTACATTCGGTGTTTTGGAATATAGGGAAGTCAATAATTATGTTCCATTGCTATTTCCATTTTTTATGTATTTTGTCTATTTAAATTTGCCTTATCGATTGTATTTATAGAAACCGTATATATATCTATAATGTTACTTATAATAGACCGTATATACCTACAATTCAAATATAAAAATTCAAATCTACAAGCGGAAAATTATTTTGTACATGCAACATACGCTTCTAGGGAGCAGCAGAAATAGTAGCATGTTGGATTGCCACAGAGTAATTAATTATTTGATGGCATGTGGTGGTAATAAAGGTGCTCATCAATGATTCAGCGACGCAACCGGAGAGCGCGTGCGGCGCGAGCATTATCCGCCATAAGACATCATAAACGGGCTACCATCATCTGCTCTTATAAAAAATTCATGCTCATCTCACATTTCGGCGCCCCTCTTAATTTCGCGTGAGCCTCTTCTAGGTTCGTGTAAAAACTTCGGGTGTCTTTTTATGACTTTTACTGCGGTATAATTGGGAGGGGCGAGCGCCCGCGTCCCGGAGGTGACATAAATACACCCCCCACACTCCTTGCTTTCAACTACCCCCGGTTTAATCCCATGTAAGACTATACACCCGGAAGTGCCGCATTAAAATTTCTTGGCAACTAACTATCGGCTTGGATTACTTAAAAGCTAACAGTTTTTAGATCTAGAAAACTAAAAGAAAATTACCTTGGTTGATGTTTTCGACAAATAATTATTTGGTTTATGATTATTGGCTTTCGTTACGGACGATATAGGTTAGGTTACGAATTTTTCTACAAAAATAGGAATATTTTCGTAATTGTTTGAATATTACACGATATTTATTAGAATATTTTAAAATAAGATTCATGTAATTTGACAATGTTTTAAAAATGTTCGTAGTGTTCAATAAGAATTAAATTTACAAATATTTTATGCTAACCATTCCATTGTTAAAAAGGATTCCTAATATACCAAACAATAGGTACAGAAAGGTGATTCACATTCTAAAGTGTTATAAGAGAACTCAACCGCTATTTGTGAATATAAAGAAAAGTACCGGAATCCCAGATGATTTGGGCGCATATGTATTTTGTATGTCGAACTGCTGTCTGTGCTCCCTCGTTATCTATTTTCTAACATTGTTGCTCTTAAACACAATATACATAGGTCGTGGCATGGTTCACTAACAAAATAGTAAATCGAAGTCTAAAGGCGCGTATTGTGTTAATATTATAGCTAAAGATTTCATACAATAAATGGACCCTGATAAGCAGAAAAGATCCATCAATATTTTTGTAGTTTTGAGTAAATCTACCTTTTTGAAAAACGGGAGTGTCATGAGACATAACATGTACATTTTCTTAAAGTAATATAATATTGCATTTTCATTGGTAGCATTTCTGTAATTCCTGAAAAACTTGATAAGTAGATTATGTATGTAACTCGATTTTATATAATATGTTGACTGGATCTTTTCTGCTTAACAGGGTCCAAATAAGACAAACTTTGTAAAAAAACACTTTAAAAATATGACACATTTTTGTCATTGATAACATACCATTAAGTGGGGTTCCTGCTAATTTGCCGACTATATACATAAAAAAGAGGCGGTGACATCTGGTGTCACTAAGTACTAACTACCATGGGTGACGGTGGTCATTCACCATCAGGTAAACCTGTCTGCTCGTTTGCTTGCTTACGGTATAAAAAACAAAGTGTTATATTGTAATCTATAGTTGTTTGGTTCGTACTTTGATAAAACTATGTTTTAAAAAATACCCTATGATGTTTCGTAATATACATATATTAGTGGTTATCAAAACATATTCAGAAATAGTTCATGTAGAAATCTGAGTTTAGGTATGGGGTTGTGTCCTATACCTTCCCTTTTTTGACAAAAGTAAAAGACTTGAGATATTTTTTTTAACCTATCATTTATTTTCATATTAATCTTTTCAATATGAGACATCCAAAGGTCATCGTAAAGTTTATGTTTAGTCTGTCGCTTATTAATAAATTGTTCTAATTGTTAGGACTGTTATTACTTACATTGTTAATTAAAGTGTGTTCTAGTAAGCTGTTCCAAAACAATTAAAATGAAACAATGAATTTAAATAAACAAAAATATTGCAAGAGGTATGAATTAATTATCAAAGAAATACGATAGATATTTTTTTTTTTTTTATGTTCACTAATTATGTCCATTATATTCAATAACTTTTAAAAGTCGAACACTAAAGTAGGATTTATGATTTCAGCTCGTACGTTAATTTAACATTTTACACTTTACGATTTTAATTCATTTCCTTACGGTACATTTAATTAATTTAAATACTTTGACAAGGGAAGTTCGTAAAGGGTTCCAGGATAAAAATGCCAGAAACGTATTCTGTCTTAGACACTAATAAAAATAGTGGAGTTCGAGAAACAGAAGTAATATTGACGGGTAGCTTCCAATATCAAAGAGCAGTGTAGTCTTGGAGTCAGTCCGCAAATGCGATTTCAATTTTAGAGTAGTGATGTGCGAGGTGGAGTAGGGGAGGCGTCGTGCATGTATTTATTTGCAAATTCCGAATGGTTTTCAATATGTAGAGGCGCGTGCCGCCTGTCGATCTCGTACATAGCTCTCGTCCCCAGCCGTCAACTACGAGACGAAATTAGGGTGTACGATTGCTTTATAGAATCTACACAATAAGTATCAATAATCGCATAACATTTTACTTAGATTTGCCTAAAATCTGTGTAACAACAGGTCTATTACGAACATACGCCAGCACATAACCTCCAGACGACGCATGATAGATGTGTCGTGCAAAAACATATAAACGTAATTGAGATTTCTATTACAAAAATTGGAGTAGACCGATCTGTTTTTCCATGTTTGTTTACATAATGTGAGTGGAGCTGGCGACGGTACGCTATCGCGTTTCGGAAGCGTCGGCGGACGTCAATTTGTATATTGTCATTATTAGAGACGGCGCGGAAAGTTTGGGCGCATTCATCCATCATAGTGTGACGGGTGGTCGGTCCGATAACACCTAATACGTATTGATTTCCCACTTAGCGTTTTTCTTGAGCCGCGCGGTTCCACCCTTCCGTCCGGATTGCTAACGAGCTGTTTGTCCTACACTCGCGTCGTCCCGCTACGATTTCCACGAATACTTCACTACAATATCACTACCCCGAAGGTTTATTAGTCAAATTAATAAATGAATATCCCATGTACGAGAACATACACCTTTTAAAGAATAAAAGCAACACAATCCACTGTTTAGATAAGAAGTATTACGATGTAAACATATGTATGTGATGTGCACATAATAGACGCGAGGAAGATACATAATAAGTCTTAGATAGGGGTACATTTACCTAAATGCTGAAGAAAAAGATAGCGTCACCAAGGTCCCCGGTGGGGGTGGGAGGCGAGAACAATGGTTTCGGTTCTCACACGTGTGGAGGATTATTTGCATTCGGAAATAAAGAGAGGAATGATAAAAGAAAGGCGCGAGTGAGGTCCCACCGCCCGAGGCTGGTGTGGGAAGCAGGGGGGTGGAGGTGGGGGCTCGTTACGCGAACAATGGAGAAATAATGTACAGATTGCAGTGAGCGATGCGCCCAGCGCGACTCAGGTGTCTCAGCTCTCTAGCGGACCTCGCGCTGTATTGAACGACGGCACTCGAACACTACTACCGAGTACCGACCGCCTTTTATCATCTACTACCACACAACAAATAAACAATCATTCAGAACTAGACTCAACTCGACATTCATTAGTGTACATATATCTTGTCTTCATATACTTTTTATCTTGATTCAAATCACATGTCAAGATAACCTACATTTCGTTCAATGTAGGTATTATTTTGCGAATATGGTTTGTTATTTCAAACAGTTTTTCGATTACATATTGTTATAGATAAAATTAAGGTATTATTTTCGCTACCGCTTTAAATCCATTTATTAATATGAGGATGATAAATGAGAACACGTAAGTGAGAAAAAAATACGTTTACCCCGCTAGACGCAGCGTGTTACAAGGTTTTATTTATACAATGTACAGTTGATTCTTTAAGAAAATTTGCAGCAATTCCTTCGATTGGTTACCCTCTAAGGCGTATGTTTCACGAAGCGAGAGGAGGTTACTTATATTACATGGACTGAAACCCAACTAAGCTACAGCATGATGCCTCCTAGACATAATAACTACAAAATTATATATTAAACAGGCGATCATCATTATAGACAACTCTAGCAACACAACCTTTGCTGGCATCAAGGACTAAATATTCCCAACGAACCAGACCTCAACGTATGTCAATCCCGCGTGTCCTTTCCATCTGTCACGATCACTTCAATCTAGATCCGCACAGGTGTCATTTTAATAGTCCGGGTCGAGTGCGAGGCCGAACCGCTCACAAAGGATGCCTTGGTAGGAAGTGCGGGCAATCACAACACAATCACCCTATCCTTGCGTGACACCGAAAACGTCCTCGCTCATAAGTATAAATTAATCCATTTAGATCGTTCGCCCGGCACCGGCCGCACCGATTAGCGGAAACGTCTACTTAACTAATTTAACCCCGGGTGGTTTTAACAGAATGGATAGCAGTGATTACGGCTGACGGCTCGGTCTCGTGTGACGACTGACGAGACCAGTGGCGATGTTTATTAGGCACAACGCACATCCAATTTGTATACGCGCTCGATGAGGTCTTATAATGGCGTGTTGCGGTAGAATCCCTTAGGGGTTGCAAAGTTCAGTTAATACAAGCATGTCTGTCAATAAAAACCAGACTAACTTTTCGACGACGTAACGTACATGCCCTTTGAGTTGTGTACACATCTTCCAATTTTAGTTATTTATAAGGAATATAAAAATATATGATAAGAGCCTACTGTATATACATATATTTACATATACTTATATCAATAATATGTTACTTATTATTATGATGTGCACATTATGTTTTAAAGTTAACGGCCTACTATGTTGCCCTGTTGTTGATAGTATCTTTCTAGTATTATAAAGATCT
>DWJN01000981.1:0-20032 GCA_018248895.1 Carystus phorcus
CTAACGTTGCTTCAGAAACATAGCTTTAACAGTGGGTAACAATGTTTAGACTGAAAAACTATTTTTATTTTTAGAAATAAAAAAATATTCACTCTACGAAATAGTCACTTGTGTTCTTGACATTATAAACTTAAATATTTAAAAATATAGTGTACGTATTTCCTATACACTTGTCTGAAATTGTAGCGGTGTCACCTAGGTACTTAGTTTTGCGCCACCTTTTCTATGGATATAAAACATTCTTTCAATGTTATCGAAGGCGTTGTCCTAGGTGAGCGACATAAGGCGATGCGACGTGACGCGATGTAATACGACACAATACGACCATATTAGCAATCACACTGATAAAGGCGACAACACAGGATACGAATGCATGCAACGACTATGTGATATTTTCGCTTCGGGTCGAATCGAAGTTGCATCGCATTGTCGCATTTGTCGTTTACCTATGACAACGGGTAAGGCTTACTACAATACTTTAGTAAAAATTGAATTAAGATTGATAAACTGCTTTAAGATTAGCGAGGACAAATGTATAGACTAACAGACAAAAAATATCATAATAGTTATTAGTTACATACAAAGGTTACAAACTATTAACTATTATTATAAAATCTACGACGTTAATATAGTCTTCGGCTATCGGCAAGTCATAGTTTTATAGTATTTTACCTAGTTAAAAGTTAATAAATAATTTTGTTATTAATGAAAATTTACTTGATTATCAGTATAAGCATAATTTAAACTTTATATATAATAAGTCCTTAAGTCATTTATATTTACTTTATCGAACTGATCAAAGTTGTCAATTCAATTTCCGTCGTTATCGTATAAATACTTAACTTGTCAGAGCAAGGGAGCCTTGTTTAAAATATCTACGATCTTGAAATCAAAACGCCTAACACGTAGTAACTGAAGGGCGTATTATCTCGGCGCGGTCGACTCGGGGTAAAAAATAGTGGCACAACCCCGGCCTCGCTATTATCTTTGAACACCGAAGTCATTTTAGCCATAATAAGATAACATTAAGGAAGGACTGCGCCAGCGGTGGTCAAAGTATGCGTGTTTTATACACGCGTAAAACTTGTAACAAAATAATAAGAATAATAATTTACCATCCAAGACTACATCAACGCTTACCATCAGGTGGGACTGTAGTCAAGCATTAACTTATAATTTATAAAAAAAAAAAGAAGAATATGTAGTTCAAAAATCTGTAGGATGCTTATCTGCCGTTTGAAGGAATTATTTCGTTATGTACTTGATATTTTTTTTTCATAGACACATGAATTCATTTCATAGCTTTGATTGCAATCTCATAGATATATTTATTTAGAAAGTAGTAGTTAGAAGTTTTTGCGTAGTAGTAGTCTTAGTAGGTAGGTACTACTTAGTAGGTACTACTAATATAATTTATTTATGTGAATAAGCTTGTCAAAGTGCCGTTCGATTGCAATTATATGAGCACTTACATTTCTCAGGATTTATTGGTTAATTAAATTTGAGAAGGAAACAATATTGTAAAACATGATTTTTGAGTAACTTTCACTAAACAACTTAGCGCACGCATGAAAAACTCAAAACTTTGCCGTTTTCGCAATATTTTTTATTGCTACTCCTTTCCTATTCATCTTAGCGTGATGTTCTATAGCCTATATATAGCCTTCCTCTATAAATGGACTATCTTACACTAAAAGAATTTTTCAAATCGGTCCAGTAGGTAGTTCCCGAGATTAGCCCGTTCAAACTATCAAACAAACAAACAAACTCTTTATATTATTGGTATTGATCAAAAAATCTCAGTTGGTAACAAAGTTTGAGGTGCTGCGAGCTCGCAAGTCCACGGAGCGCGTCAGCGGACCTGTCGCTGTCGAGAAGGGAACAGGTATAGTTTTTTCTTGTTCCTTTTTGCGCGCTCGCACGTGTGCACGCCGCCCCTTAATTACCGACGCATACCATAAACAGATCTTTACGCTCCCTTAAATAAATCTTCGGGCGATTTTTTTCTTGTTTTCTTAGGCCCGTAATTTCGGAGCACGGTTTTGGTTTACCGTCGGCCTCCGTTGCCCCAACGGTCCGAATCTCAAATGATCGATGATGACTCTTTGTTTTCACAGATTGATCCCGTGATGCTCGTTGTTTTTATAAGATTATGACGCATCGCGCCGGCGGATGTTTAAATAAATGAAGTTAATCGATTTGGAATGACGGTAAAAAATGTTGGGTTATTGCTTAGTATTGATTCCATATCGGGCCGTTTTAATGGGTAATGTTAAGTACCTGGTAATAGAGTGGTTGTAAATATGCTCGATGTCGTGCATGGACTTAGGTCGCCTTTTTAGGGTTTAATGCTTCGGAAAATTTTGTCTGATTTGGTTGTAACTTTTCGTTAGCGTTAAATGTTAAATTAAGTGAGAGAACTTTCTGGTACTTAAGAAATGGTCATGTGCCTAATACAACTTTTGTATATATGTATAGGTATAAGAATTATATTAGGTATTATCTGACCCGGCATACTTCGTTTCGCCTGATAGTCAATGACTAATTGACATAAATTGATATTTAAATGGAAAAACTGTTAAGTAAAGCCAATCACAATATAACCCTGAAAACTGCATTCAAATCGAATGTACCGTTTATGAGATTAGCGTGCACAAACATACAAAGAGACAAAACGAAAAACCATTGTTTTGAATTCTGTTGCGTACATAAAGCCCCCCCATTATGAATTTTTAAATATATTTACCAGGTACATTAGCGATCAGTTATAGTTTTATTATATGCCTATATGTAGGTATAGATAATATATGTATATATACATATATTCACTGCAAGTGTCATAAGAAATATTATCACATATCAACGGGCGTTTATTTTATAAAAACTCAGTTTTTTAAATGCTATCAGCAAATTCTTGGGCCAGGGCCTCTTAAGGGCCGCGCCGAGGCCTCCCTCGACGCGAGATAACGCTGCCAGTTTTATTGTGGTGCTAAGCGATATTTTATTATCAAAACGATAAAAATGCCCTCTACGCCACCACGCCATATTTATCTTTCGGAATCTTTTTATTCGGTACTTTATCACTATTATTTAGGGTTACGATAAAATGCTACAACCCTTCTCTACATTAACCTTTAGACGGATTAGATGTGTTTTTGTCACACGAAGTCGAATTTTATTCTAAAAATAATGTTTCACGATGTCTGTATATTGATAGACAATTTGACTCTCTTCAAGGTTTTCTTAATGTACTTGTGCGAAAATACGCTCAACACACTTAAATTCCAATATTTGTATAAACAAGAAATTCAATTTTTTTTACGGTTGAACATCTTTATAAAAAATGGATAGGTGGTTTATATGAGGTATTTATCTAATCTATTTAATAATTCTGTTTCTCGTAAGTAGGTTCATTGCAATTTTTTTGGAAAACAGAACAACAGCCAACAATTAAATAAAATATATAAGAAATATATAAAAAAATAAATTAAAATATATAAGGAACCTGAATTTATTTAAACTAAATTTTATTACACACTCTTATGTTTTTTATAAAATCATGAACCCTAAAACTAAATATATTTATGCTCACTAAATCACTTAAATATACGGACAAACATATTTTATTACATAAGTGGACCTTATTTCGTCAGTCGTTAGCTTCAGCATAATGAGATATTTATCAACGAGCTCCTTACGGCACCGTTTATCCGCCATTACGGTCCTTTCACGAACGACGAGCCGTAAATAGTGAAATATTACGGCCAGGGCTGATTGGGAAAAATTATTGCATGGTTCCGTGGTATATATTCAGGATTTTTTAAACAGACTTAAAAAAAAGAGGTTATCAATACGAGATATGTATGTATGTAATACTTTTAGAAACATTTAGATATAAATGCCTTACTTAGGGATATTATATGCGGAGAACCTATTTGTCTATTGTTTATTAATTATCCAAATAGGAGTAATTTTTCTGTGTAATTGTTAGAGCCTATATGTTTTAATTATAAAAGTGAAGCCCAAATAATAATTTATTTAACCTAAAATGTACAAAATACAATTGTTAAATATTTAGATACTTTAAGTTATCCCCTAAAATAAATTACTAATACTAAAAGTAGCTAAAAGTAGTTTACAAACATTGTTTTTTTTATCAATCATAAGTTATTGTTTAACTACAATCCCACCTGATGATAAGAAATATAGTCTAGGTAAAGCGCATTAACTTAGTAGAAGCCTATTCACTTATAATTTCATTAATTAGTTATAAACATATATCACTAAAAAGTAACAACTTTAGCAAACAGACAAATACACTCGGCGTAACGTTTTATTATGTAGCTATACGGAACCCTAATAATAATCAACGCAACGAATTCCGTACAAAAGGGCCGGACCTAATAGCTATGACCGCACGTTCATTCGCTGTCATTAGTACAAATCGACTCAAATGCCTCCAATCATTGATAATTAGATGTTCCCCGACACATTAGCGCAAAAAGGTGTTACAAAATCTCTTGCACACTGCATATTAAAATCTCATATGTACTTGAACGTATAATTTGCAAAGCAGTTTTGGTGTTGATTTATCTTATTGTATAATTTATTTTCGCAACTTTTATAAACCATAAACTGCCTTGAAGTGTTTATGATTATTAGTAACATTGTTTCCTAAACTAAACAAGCTGTTATACACGAGAATATTGAACTTTATTAACTGTTTTATTGTAGTATTTCTTCATTTAGATACGTGAAGCTCATATTAATAAACTGAGTTTGCTCTCTAAATCTTATAAATGATATTCTCGTATCGCGATGTTAGTTACCATACTTCTCCGAAACGGCTTCACTGATAGTTATGATTTTTTATGGGTATTTAGTAGGTCTGTGATTATTGGCTACTATCTATTTTTAATACCCCTAAGCGATAAGGGTCGTCCACAATATTTTATATTTATTTTTTGCACAATATTTTTTATTTTTATTTTTTTATAATGTGGCATTTAAAATATATACAACCTTAAAATTCACCCTTCTATCACCAATCCCTATTTTTTTATAATATTTTTTCCTATACTAGAAATTCCTAGAAATAATTTATGCGGCAAAACCACGTTTGACAGGTTAGCTAGTAATGACTATAAAAATATTATAACATGTCGAGAACTTTTAGTATGTTGTGTTACGATTGTTTAAATAAAAACATTTTGTTGTCTCTACACCAAAGACGAATTAAAGGTGATATTATGTATCAATATCAATATCTATTTTTGATCTACTATGGTAGAATTGTTTTCTTCTTTATACTTAAAAACATAGTTAGCCGTCTTCTAATATCAAACCTCAATTATAGGTTGTGATAAATCGTTAACAATTTCAATTAACTTTTACTTTATTAAAGTCAGTGAAAATAAACGACTCAAGTTCATCTTATCGTTTGGAAGGTACTACTTATATTGAAAAATACGAAAAATAAAATACGCCATCAGTAAAGGCGGTATAATGAGTGGTTCCTTCCACCAACGTTACGCGAATCAGTGTAATTATTATAACTACCTCAGTTCCGTATAAGGAACCTGCTCGTACCTCCGGCGAGTAGAGATTAATATGAACAAAAACAGCTATGTATGTCGATTCGCACTTTAATAATAGGTATATGTATGCTAGCTACGGCAAATGTTATTTTGGAACATAATAAAATTAAATCGAATTATGATTCTAAACTTCTCACGTATCTTAAACTACGCGTGTTTCATCAAAATCTGTCTAACCGTTTAGAAGTTCAATGATATTCAATGAGATAGAAGAATAATATGATGTAAAGATTATCATAAGTGAAAGCTCATTTGCACTTGGAGAAATTGTTACAGTTTGATGCCGTAAGCAGGCAAACGAACAGACAGGTCACCTGATGTCACCAACGCGTTGCCGGAAGCCGACCGGCCACTTTAACAACATCGTAATTGGAAACGGTTTTCAATTTAAAAGTAATTGAAATCGATGTTGATATAATGACACATTATTTTACTATGTATCTGATATTTTTAGTAATTGTGTAGCACATAAATATAGTTATAACTTTATTATGTGAAAAAGCTACGTCAGCGTTGGGTGTACGGTAAGTTCAAAGGAGTTTATGTATAAACCTCTCTTAAATAAATAAAAAAAAATCAAACTATTTAATAATAGTGAATTATAATAGTTTTTTTGATTTCAGGCACTATATTAATTTTGTATTTGTTCGTTCATTCGTTCCCAATACAGCACATCTCTATACTCAGTAGTCGTTAATCTTAATAACCAGTAACCCTTTTCAACTGATTGATTGCGGGTTAAGTCGATCAAGAAGGGTTAAATTGAAGGGCCAAATTGGCCGTCACAACAAAAGGGTTATTTTACCCGCAACAACCCTTAGCTGACGTGTTAATTACGTAATAAAAAGCTATGTTCTACTTAAAAAGCCTTTGTTGTTGTATTTTCTACAAATTTGGGGCGAAACAAATTTGTTTTCAAATTATCTAAACTTGGTTAAAATACTTTTAAGTTGTGTAAAATCGTGAACATAATATTAACTTAATTTCATATTGCTTTGGAATTTATATCTAAGTGTAAGATTGATTCCTTAAAGGGTACATAAACTAGTAAATAGGAGCATATAATATAATACTTTAATTAACAATCAGGGTTGATTGGTGTAATGCCATTATGAATTAAGTCCGCCGTATGTTTGGCCTTTATTTTACAATAATGGTTAAATTAAAGGTTTATGAACATGAAATATGTTGATAGATGAAAAATCAAATTCAAATTCAAAATCATTTATTCATATAGGTATTATTTCAATACACTTATGCACGTCATTTTTTGATTCTACCACCGTTTCGGAAAGTTGCTTTTACATCGAGGAGAAAAAATGGCGAAAGAAAGAATGTATTAGATACGTAAGTATTTAAACGAGTATGAACGGGGAGTAATTCATCCACGTACAAACAAAATTTCATCTCGCCCTGCGTAGATGAGATCTCTATCGTGGACCTCCAATGTTTTTCGTTTTCAGGTCGTTGACTCGTGCAGGTCTATAATATATTAAGTATCGTTGGCCTAAATCCTTTACGCCTAAATCCTTTACATCCTGAGATAAGAAGTCGCAGTCCAGCAGTGGGAAAAGTATATTCAGTGTCACGTGGTACGTTGTGACGTCTTTAGGATCCCACCTATATATATATTAGCTTCTAATACAATTAACACAATAAAAAACTTTAGTGCCTCTCATCGCAGTGTAATGATGTAATGATAGCATTTATTTCTAATTTATTGTGAGCTATCTGAGGAAAAACTCGGCGCCGCAGACTTTAATGAGATAATGTCGAAGAGGCATGATTACACTGAAAAAGTTAATGGCGATTCAGAAAGCATTCTTTGTTACATATTTTCATGCCATTAATGTATTAACAATCATGGGGTTTCTTTTAGAATAGGGTCTAAAGTAAAACGTATTGCTGGTTTAGAACATTCAGAATCTCTACTAAATAATCGTATTAATAATAACTTAAATTAGTAACAATAGGGTATTTGACAAGTTTTTAAAACAACAACATTTACTAATAAATGTTAAAGAAACTACAAAAAGTTGTTATTTTTAATCCTGATATATATTTGCTTTAAAAATTCAAATTTCAAATTCATTATTTCAATACGTTACCATGAGCAATATAGCATCTTCTGCCTTCGGTGACGTCATTTAATAGAAATAGAAAATAAAGTAGTGTTGACGAACTGATGTATACCGCTAAATGACGTCATCCAACGCAATCTGGATCCTTTTTTATCACGTGACCAATGTCTATGAAAGTGTATTTTAAATTTTTGAATAAAGTAATAGTTAATATGAACCTACAGAACGTATCACCTTGGAACATTTGTCTCGTTTATAGCCTTTTTATAGCCTTCATCGGTAAAGGGACTATCCAACACAAAAATAATTTTTCAACTGGAACCAGTAATTCTTGAGATTAGTGCGTCCAAATAATCAAACAAGAGAACAAACTTATATTATAAGTCTAGATTATTCAAATATATATTATTAGTCTAAATACTGTGTTGAAATTTCTATAATAAACACTTTATTTTCAATACTGTCCAATAAATTGGACAAGATAAATGACAAACCTTGGCTGGCGGCACAAATTTGTATGAAAATTGCTTTTTCCCAACAATTTCCGTCTAAATTAAACAACGTTACTGCAACGCCGAAGTTACCTGCTACAATACAGCGATGTCGCAACGACAACGCAACGACCGACGATTGACGCTGTAGCACGCGTGAATAGATTAACGTTGAAAGATATCCTAAGTTAATAGTCTCTACACCTTGTACCAAAAACAATTTGATTACTAATGAGTAAATAAGAAACGTAACATGGAATTCAAATCTTCAACCTTATCAACACTATAAATGAAGTTCAAATCTCATGTTATAAATAGCATTTTTATAAGCCATATCTTCTAAAAGCATGGCCCTATAGACAGTTTCATGACGCGATAGCTGTAACCAGTTATTAACACTTTTCCGTATCGTTACTTCTCATACACCATATAGTTTAACAACATCTACTTTTCCATTATCTTGATCTGTCGGTGTTGGTTTCATTGGGTAGGAAATGTGGATACGTTGATGGCTATCGTTTATCTGATCACACGTCGGTTTGTCGACAAGTTATAACGAGCGGTGTTATCTAATATCTAAAACTGCGAGTTTAGAACCATTGAGTTGTGAACTGAGGCTCGGCTTAATCGCTTTTAAATGGTCCCTAACAGCTCTTAATTATTATCGTCTTCTTGGAAGCTTGGGTTTGCAGTGTTGTTAAAGGAACGAATATTTGTTTTAGGTATGATGAAAATGAATATGTTTGATACTTGCTCCTTTGCGTCATGTATATAATTAGCGAAATATTTAATGTTGTTATAGTGTATACAGTACTTTGGAGGCAAATTGTCGATCAAATTGTTTCCTTTTATAGAAAAAAGTTTCGTGCTATGGAAAACTTACAGTCAGCAATAGGTAGGCAATTATTGTGCGATGCTTGTTTTAGAATTCACAATCTGGAAATGAGGATGGAAAATAAATCTTTTAAAACGTCAAAATTTTTCGTAAGAATAATGGCGAATATTCATGTACCAATTACATGAATCACATATTTGTAGCAATAACATATGTTATAGAAAACCGGCCTAAGTATACCTTCAATTCTTTGCACACATTTGCACAATGTCATAATCTTGTCACGCTACACTTGACACCAATATGGTGGACCATTCAACCAGGATTACCAACGATGGTTATCGGCTGCTGCAAATATTTGGCCAAGAAATGTGTATCAAACATCTTGCGATTCTTGCGTGACAATGACGACATAATATTTGTATTGTACCCGAGATTATAGATACAAAATCTTGGCATTGTATAACTTTATTATGTAATGCAAATATTTTCGCTTGTGCTGCTACGAGTTTATTGTGCAAAATGATTAAGTCTTTACACACTTCGTATCTTATATCTCATATCGAAGTTTAATTTATCTTTTATTTGTGTGCCAGAAAAAAATGGTTTACCATTTAATAAATTATTTAAATAACAGACAATGAAAACAAACATGAATTTTTTATTTTTATTTTAATCAATTATTCAATTTTACATATACATATAAGCTGTTCAACTATAGGATTCAGATATATAACTATGTGTATTTAATATTCTTATTTATATATATTCTTATGTATATATAAAAATCCATGTTTGTTTGTTGTATGTGTACCCTTTATGAACTGCAATGCTATGAGATAGAGCATTAATGTCTTTAGCAATTTTGTTTAGAACTATTTGAAAAAGGTTTTGTAACGAAATTATATCGATAGTTGATGAGTTACAGTTCAAAATGTTTATCTTATGCTGATCGATACTAGATCTACTCGTATATACGTATTATAAACAGCACTTTAATAAACAGAATCGAATCGAATGTGTTTATATATGCTGTCTTGTTTAAATTTGATTACTTTAATATGCGTAGCAACGCGCCTGGGTACAGCTAGTCACACTATAAAAATCAACACCTTTCAAAATACACTGCATTAGCACAAGGAAGCGAATTCCACATTATTCCTTTCAGTGTACAAACATTTATACCATCTCCCGTACAATAATGTTCAATAAACGCGAGAATTGAATGCCGGGACCAAATGGAACGGTCCTAAATCCTTCCTTATCTCATAGACAAGATCTTCGGTGTCGAGTTACAATGACACACAACTACCAAGAAAGATAATTGTATGTAAACCTTAACAATTCCTTGTTCCATTTGACCCTCAAATGAAATTCACGCCTGAATTAATTTCTTTTGAACCATTTCAACAAAATTGAATTCTATGGTTTTTTGTTATTGTTAAAAATCTCGGACGAGGTTTTGATACAGACCTTTCCTACAATGTACTTTTAAGATTTTTTTAAAGTATGAAAACTCTCATATAGCAATTTATTTATTAGTTCTTGATATAAATATGACTTTGCTTTTTAAAAGCTTTTATTATATCGAGTGTTATAAGACAAGTTAGATATTAAGTCAATCGAATCACGGAGTTACTATATCCGTTCAGTTTATAGTTAAAATAGTTAAAAACAGTAATGAAACACATAAGAATTTTAAATGTAAAACATAAACATATTGACATGTCACTCCACTAACTTTTTTATCGTCCGACATATAAACAACGAAATCGTCCGATAAAGGATAACTAAAGTTTAATTGAAGCATACACGTAGGTACCTAGTTTGTCTTGAATAGTTTATCGAAGCTTCTGTACTTTGATTACTTAATTTACTCCTTAATCGCTTCATTGCTTGTAATATTTATCTGTAAGTAGTAGAACATTTATTGTCTGCAACAAATGAAAGTTGTATCATGTCTTTTACCTAAATATTTCAAACTTTGGTAAACTTAATAGTAAAGTTCTAGGCAAGAACACGATTGGTAAACATTCATTATGTTATTCGAGTGATGAATTAATTCCTTGGACGAGTTTGCCGCCCGCCCGGGGGCTGTCGCGCGGCTTCATTTACAAATATTTTGGAACGAATATTTCTCCAACTTGTCGGCGTTTATCTATTACTTCTTTCCGCTAAGCTTTACTTATTGCCTCGTTCTTCTCGTCGAATAACGTCGTAATTAGCGTTAAACTGTTATCTAAAATGATATTTATATTTATGCTAATAAAGATCATTTTTCCAGGGCTGAATCGTCTGTTACCACCTTTTGTCATACGCATTAGCTGATTATCTAAGAGCGAAATCTTTACGAAAAACTAAAAATGAATGTACGCAAAAACCGAACCCAGAGGAATAGGGCTGTCGCATAAATCTTAATTTATTACTAATTGATTGCTATTTATAATAAGTGGTAATGCGTACTTCGTTAAAGGAAGATTACGATGGGTAGAGTTTTGTAAATTTTATATAAGGTTATTTAGAAGTTAAAAGAATTAGAAAAAGACGTTTGACATAGATGTGATATGATTTTAAAGTGACATATCGCTGGATATTAAATAAATAAAAAAGGTTGTTGGACATCGTATATTAATATGATAATTAATGTTATAGTATTACTTATCATAATACTCTGTAGTTATTTGTATTACATTTACAGAGTAAATAATTTTAAATAAAAAAAAAAGTTATTTTGTACAGTATAAGATGACTCAGTTTTTTTTCTGAAACGAATAATTTAAGCTTAGTTTGCCCCAGATTTTATCGTAGATTAAATAAAACAATGTTGCGTCAACCCTGGGACTTATCTTCCATCTCGTGCCACGTAATTTGACACTTTTCGCTGACAAAGCCCACATTTACTCGACACAGTGTATAAAAAATTATGAGTCTATGACACAGACCTATGAACTGTCACGCAAAAACCTAAAGCCGTACAAAAAGCAATTAGCATTTTTTGTTTCCCTATTTCGTTGAGAATTAATATTTACGAGAATGTTAGACGTAAAAACTAAGCTTAGCACGTGTTAAGCCAACATGTGAAGTGCCAACTATGTCTTATTTCTCATAATTAGGCTCCGTAGTTCTGAACGGAATCTACTGTTAAGGGTGGTCTATACTAAAGATATTTCCGGTTTCTTCGCGACATATTTGGCCAATATGTTTGCACATAACAACGTTTAATACTTAGTTTATTAGTTGAGATTTATACGACATTCAATTGTATGATGGTAAGTGTAGGATGGGTAACCGCTAGTGGCAAAATTTTTTGAGCGCTTTATTACTTCTGGGTATTTAGATGTCGTAGACGGTTTGTATCGCAGATAAAAGTAATCATTAAGTCATCGGGTCAAGTCATTTGAAGCCATCGGGCGACATAAAGACTTTAAATACTTGTGTTGTCCACTATATATATATATATATATTTTCACTGGAGTATGTTTGAGTGTGCTTAAGCCTTCACTATGAGTAAAAACCTATGCGCTTTATATTGGGCCATTTAAGGGATTGAAGCCATTGGGGTACATTAGGGTATTATATTTTATGATGAGAGAGATCTGTTTATTATAATCCCACCTTATCTCTCACTAGAAAAATATGGTCGACAAACTACATAATGAGGCCATACTTTTCTATTGATGGTCCCTGGGCTTTGGAACTGTTATAGTGCACGAGTTTTCATTTATAAATGATGACCGTCTTATGCCTTTTTTTGCAAATTTAGAATGGAATTAGTTGGGTTTACGATGCCTTGTTTACAACCCTTTGGACTCCTATAGTCCTGATGTTTAAGACGCTCTTTCATGGTGAATACTACTTGGTACACTTGATTAATCTACTAATTCCTATATTTAATATATAAGAATATTTTTAGTATTAACAATTGATTGTATCTGTGAAGTATTTAAGGATTATATTTATCATCGCAATATATGAATCTCCGGTATCACAATATTGTCCTATTTATTGCGAATCAATAACAATCAGAGCTCACAAAACACGGCAGTAGGATCATCAATCAAACAATGGGACACTTGCGATCGAGCAATGCGAGTGTATCGAATAAAAACGGTATGTCCCAAGGCGATACCAGATCCGTATCTAATATAATCCGAACAGGAAACTCATTGTGGAAGACCAGATGCGAAATTCCGAAAACCGTTGTAGGGCTCATCGCGATTGTCGAAGAGAATGGTGCACTTGTGGGCGTGGTCGGATTGTGCATTCCGATTTTAGGTTCGCGCGTCTTATGTTTCCTCTAGCATTTGTTCTTTACAATCGGAACAAAATATTGTGAGATATGCTCTTACGCATCTCTTTTTACTTTGCCGATTTTTGTGTGCTACCGATAGTGCGAACTTTAGTTGTTCCTTACAAATTGAAAATGCCGTAGACATATTTTGTAAAGATGACACTGACAAACTGCATTTGGATATAAAGGAAAACTAAAATATTATAGCTACTTCATAATTTAAATGGATCCAAAAACACTGAAGTGTAATGTTACTTATCATATTAAGCTACGGCTGTAAATAAATTAGTTATATATACCTTTTGTTAAGTAATGGATGCGCGGGAAAAATATTACATTATGTAATACTTATGCGAGTACTACGCACATAGAGGTGTAGAGATTTTGTTATAAAATCGAACGCAATTTACGGTTGAATTAATTCAAGGTATTTCATATTTTGTTGTTCATCAAAAGGCGACGAAACACCTTTATGTTCGATAAAAAATGTTTAGTAACATGATTCGATTAAAAAAAAGAGCGAAACGGAATTATTCGGGCGGCAAATTGGTATCGAAAAAGGATTGTCTACTGTTTTGAAAATAAGGCTGGCGCAGCGGAACGCTTTGAAAAGGATTAAATTTGGGAACTTCGATCCTTTGTGTGAATTGTTTTTACAGCTTATGTAAGTCTTTGTCGGTTTTGCGGACTTACGGCATCTCGAGAAACATATAATAGGTGCCGGCGTCGCAACATCCTTTAACTCAAAGGCACCCATTTTACGGTTCTTGAATGGGCGCATGGGTTCTTAGTATCCTTTGACGCAGAACCTACGTGGTAGTGAATGGGCCTGTTTCTGTTTCATGGTTGAACCTTTCAATGGTTAACAAGCACGCTTCAAGATTAAGTTAGTCGCGGTACTCTGCTTCCTGTGCCACGCAACTCTTTATTCTGGGTTTTTGTTGACATTGATAGTAGGAGCAATGGTAGGCTGTGGGCTTCGTAGGGCACGTTTTGCAGTCGATTCTGGCTGTTATTGTTGTATATCGGTCGTTAAGCTATGACAAATATCTTCGGGCACCATTTGTTCTGATACTACTATTAATTGATATCAGTTTTTGCCTATTATATGCATTATTAATAGGTACATACCATGTATTTGTGGCGGGATGTTTGTTCTTCTAGAAGTAGCATGGTTGTTGTCTGCTGTTTACACTTAAGGAGACAATAATATTGATATATTGCTTACGTAAAGCCATCAATCAGGAGAGCTTCCGTCTTAACCACCTTGATCTGCCGAGAGTTATATACATATTATTATGTATTGAAAAAAAATATACAATCCTTGATAGGAGGGAGCTTCTAGTATTGATTTTACCAAAACTTAGTATGCCAATTTACGGTTAACTTTTACCTGAGTTTCTTCGTGTCTACGCAAAATATAGCAAGTGGAGCTGAAGCACTTAGCGCTATAAGGGGTCTACTGTTAGCGGTGGAAAGAGGAATTTGGCACACAAGTACGAACAAGACGTTGCGAGAGTGGTAGGTGGATGTTAACGGTGGCGGATGATCGTCAACACTTATTGTGTGCTTCCATGTTACGGGGATCATATTAACCCGTTGTTCTCATTTCTTATTACTAATATGGTTCTTATTTCTGATTGCTACAATCAACTGTAACATTTTTCCGTTTTTGAAGCTTTGAAAGACATACTCATGTGTTGCTTATCTGCTGTTTTGCAGAAATCTCTTGTCCAAAGTTCTCAACTTAAGAATTTGCCATATTTGGGTTAGCCATTCATTCTCCAATAAGCCTCTGGTGGTATGGTCTTAGCATTTCTATTTACGAGAGGCATGTGATCTCTATTAGGCTGTTAACATAATTATAATTATTAAGTCATTAATATAGTTACTGGCATCTTTTCGTGAAGACCGTTTGACTATGATATCATACCGTATCACCTTTCTACTTAAGTCAATCGCTTGAGAGTAAGTACTTTCTTCTTTCTTACTCGGCAATGTATTAGTCATGTCTTTAGTACTGCCGATGTCCGTGGGTGACTAGTGGCTACTTACCATCATGTAACTTATATGGGTATTTGTTCACTAGTTACATAAAAAAGAAACTTAGGTGATTTAAACATCGCTAGGAGATACCGTTCAGTATATAATATTATGTACTTTGAAACTCTTAAACATTGGCTCGGCTATTGTTACTATATTTCCACTTGGAAAGATTTTGAAGTCATAATCGAAAAACACGACACCTATTGTGAAAACGTTATTTGTAATTCTTGAGTTAAAGAGGACTTATGGTCATCAAAAAACATAATAAATTTAGATTAGAGCAATCAATCTGGTTGGACCGTCACAAATGGAGCTTGCAAGATATGTCATTTATACTCGAGAATATCAATCATAAGTCTTACGTATATTGTATAATAGAAAAGGGTCTCCTTTTAGCATTTTTTAGCATAACCCACTCCAAATAGCCGGAAGCGCATATGGCACAAATATTTAAAAGTGGTTTGCCCACCGAATTTTTTCTACCCCTTTTTTGTCTATTGCTCAAATTTATTTAATGGTTACTAAGTTTAAAAATCAGACCCTTTTTCACTCGACAAAGAATATCATGGCCCCAGAGAGATTAGCGTCACCATTGTCAGTTATTTTTTCGAGCCCAAAAAGGCTTTTTTGTGATTTTCGTGACAACGACATTAATAAATAACAAATAGTCCAATAAGGAGATTGAAAAAGTGATTCTATTTTCATATTTTATATTAGCAATGCATTAGATTTTTTGTTAAAAACTAGGGGTCTGGTTGTTGATCGCACAGGTAGATTTCGATTCGTGAAGTCTATGATGATATTGGAGCAATGTTACAGAAACAAAATATGGAAAATTTCATTTTGGGTAAAAATATATTGTAGAAATATATTTTTCTGGCAAACTAATACGTGAATAAGTAATACGTAGCCATGAAAATTTTTCTATAAAAATCCATAAAATCCGTAGAATAAATCCAACTTAATCTATTGTGCGTCCGCGCATTCAGTAAACCTTCATCAACACTCCGGACAATATTGCAGTTCAATTGTGATGAAATAAATTGTACTGATTGATGATCCGCCACCAAACAGTACTCAAATTCCTTCGCCTTCCGACACAACAATACAGCCCCAAATATGCCTACCAAGTGTGTCCCATAAATAATACATTATACACCTCATTGTCAAGAATCTCAATGTAAAGCTTTAAGGGTGGATGATCTCTTAAAATAACAAGTGTTTGCTTCAATGATTATCAACAATACGTATACCTTTAGCTGCCTTATAAAAGCCTTCTTACTTCTTAAGAAACATATTGTACTATCAAACGCCGAAGTTGAATTCTTCCTGCCGTATAAATACAGTTTCATTTTCCGTAAACAGCAGCGAAATATTTGTATGTACAAAAAGAATCAAATTTAACCTTGTGTTATAATCTTAAGGTTTATTTTGTATTTACAAAAGCGTGTCTATGTATTTTGCCAAATTGGGCTTAGAATGAAATGTGCGTGAAACATCACGGCCAAGTTGGTTCACCATAACATAAAGAAACATTCATCTATTGATACTTGCTCTTTAAATGGTTTTACACATTTATAATATAAGTTACGATAAATAGGGGCTTTTGTGTGCAGCGTTTTTATTTTGTTCCGATCTTATTGTATGAAAGTAATGCTTTTAATTTAATTTAAATATTTGTATTATCGATGTTGAGGATGCTCGAGATAGGATAATAACCTTAACTAAGATATAGGATGACAAAGGTTAATATTTGTTACGAAATCATAAACTTTGAACATTTTATTAAAGCTTGGATGAGTTTTTGTAGCTTTGGAGAACGTTGAGTTTGCATTCTTCATTAAGGATGGTATTACCTTTAATCTTTTCACCACCTCATCATTTGTAAATTTGAAGACCTTAAAATGAATCGTAATTCCCTTGTAAGATTCACATTATAAAAAAAGCAATTTACAACATTTGAGCAACATTTATAACGAAACCAATTAACGAAATTCAATTTACACATTGTTAGCTTCAGCTGCGTGTATTTGGTCACGCCTTTCAGGGATTAATAAGGGACCTATTAGGTCTGCAGCACCTGCTCATCTTACAGCATTTCCGAAAACGCAAATTAATGGATCTCTCTAAAACTATCCGCCCTTCGAAATACCCCGCCCAGAGTTCGTTTCACTTAATGAGATTTCTGTATCTTGAACGTTATGGAATATTTTTGTTATTTTTTAAAGTTTTTACTCTCTAAAAAAGAAACATTGTAATTGTATACACAAAAGCAGTAATTAGTAATAGGAAGTAACGTTGGATTTTTTCCTGCAATTATTACGGAATTAGTTTTGCCTGGAGGCTCAAATTCATACTCATGAATCTTACAGTTCAGTTGTTGGTCGTAAACCATGATTATGTTTATAGCGTAAATTGGCTTTTCTAACTTTTATTTTAGCATATCATGGGTTAGAAAGCTGTTAATAGGTAAATTAAAATCGTAACTGTAATATACATATGTATGTATAGTAACAATAGATTAGAGAGTAGATATTACCCGAGTTGCCTGCAGAACACTATAGATTTTTATACAGTAATAGTTATCAATTGGTCATGAAATTTCGATATTGTAGACAAATTCTGAAAAGCACCAAGAATATAACATAAAAATAATTAGATTATTTGCTTCAAGCTGAAGACAATAATTTTTATCAGTAAAGTATATTAACTTTCCATTTTAATATCGAACGATTTGTGAATTTCTGAGTTATTAATAATAATGTAATATCGGACAGGTTTGAAACTAGTCGGGCGAATCCGAATAAATAACTGAGTAAAGCCGAATTTACGTTATTAATAAAGTTTTCATTTAATTTTTACATAACACAGGTTCATATTCGAAGTCAAGATATTACAAATAATGGGTCATTGAGTGCTGTAAAGTTATTAATATAACCACTAAACATCTTGCAACCCTATTTATGATACGTGTCCACTGACCGGTTATTACGTGAAAAATTGGCAATGACAGCCGCGACACGAATTTCAAAAATAAAGTTTCTTTTTCCCACTGGAGACGTCCGCCTACGTAATTAATCTGAACAAATTGGTCGTTCTCGGAAGTAGTACAAATAACTCCGCCTCGGGTTTCGACTGCTCCGCCCGATCACGCCTGACTACTCCGTAGGCGTTACTAGTAAATTGTTTGGTCAAGATAGCTTTTCTTTGATAATCGTAACATTTATATTCTTAGGAATTTCGAAAACACGTGCTTACATATAACAGAACTTGGAACCTTAGAATTGTGACTCATGATAGAAGACTGACAAAACTGTAGTTTAGTTCAATTGTTGACTTGTTTTCGGTTTGAATTATTCTTGGCTTTGTCAAATTTTGCAGTAGATATATACATTCTGTTTTTGAACTTACAAAGAGAACCTTTAGTCCATTTGCGCATTTAGGACGTATCGTATTAGTATCGTTTTAAGGACTTGTTTGTTGAAATTATTTTCATAAAAAATATTGTACTTTCAAATTTCATCTACTATCTAAGGTTAATATAGAATTGAGTGCATTTATTATCGCATCATTGACATGTTTTAATTTTGTACTTGATCAATACGATGACATAAATATAAGTGGTGGTGGTTATATGTTCATATGTAGTATGGTATTAAGTTATTTTTGGTGCAGAAATGTGTTACACTTAAATATGAATTCAACTCAAGTAAAAGTAAAAATAGTGCTCCGCCCAATAATGCCTGGCCAGTCCGTAGGCGTTACTCATAAATAATTTGGTCAAGATCACTTTTCTTTGTTAACCGTAGTTCCATTTACTTTCTGAGAACTTCTTTATAGTTCCGATTTCCAAAATAAGTTGT
This sequence comes from Carystus phorcus, assembly GCA_018248895.1. Lineage (NCBI taxonomy): Eukaryota > Metazoa > Arthropoda > Insecta > Lepidoptera > Hesperiidae > Carystus > Carystus phorcus. The sequence continues at coordinate 19,205 of DWJN01000981.1, forward strand.
CCGTTGTACTGATCGAGTACAGTTAAGAGAAAACGTGTTACACGTACACTGAAAGACACAAACACAGGCACACTAACTGAGAGACACATTTGCATAGAATGTACAGAATTCTAAAGAAATCTACATAACATGCTAACATCATACAGGCCATTATTTGGTCGTATTGGGGCGACCTGAAATATTGATCCCAATCACATGCTAGCAAACCAGTGTCATAAGAGGCCAGAAGCTAGTCTGCATGGTAGTAAGGCTTCATGTATTATATTCACTTTACATAGTATAGTTTATCAGCTCGCGTTGATTCATCGATCATGGATGACCGCTAGTGGCAAAAATTCCTTGAGCGTTTCCTTGCTTCTGACGGCACGTTAAGCTGTGAGTCCTGGTTGTTAACGTAGATTGTGGTCATTAAGCCAAATCAGAGGCATCGGGCGCCATAAAACTTCAGACACTTGGGTTGGTCACTAATCTCTCCACCAATCCGCATTGGAGCAGCTTGGTGGGGTATACTTTAGATCTCCGTAGTGACGAGGGAAGACCCGTGCCCTGTAATGGGCCAGTAATGGGTTGATCACTTATTGTTATTGTTATTTATATTATCTTTCTGTGGAGCGACCCTGGTTATCTACTTGCTTGAGCCAGCCAGTTACTACCTTGTTGCTTGAGCCAGTCGCTAAACAAACCTTTCTTTCTTCTCCATATTCTCAATCGACTGGACATCGTTAATGCCTTTACTGCTGATGAATATAGTGGCGATGACCACTTTCCATCACGGTCTCGTCACTCGTTTGTCTGTTATTCACATAAAAACATACAAATAGGTCCCTG
>DWJN01000982.1:0-20029 GCA_018248895.1 Carystus phorcus
CCTGGCCAATATTTTCTAGATTACTATGCGGACCGGAATTGCAGGCGGCTCAAGGGCACTATCAACTTAGACTTATGTGAACAGGTAATTATAATCTGTTATGATTTCAATGCTGCTGAACTATTATTTATTCTCAACTTACTAATGTGCTTAGTAATGACTTTACTATGTTTACATTCTCTATGTCGAATAATAATGTAAACAAACTTTTGTTTTTTGCAAGGAGGCATATTCTTTGCTCAGTTGTGACAAGTCGTATATTCATCTGAATATATTTGAATTAATGCAATTTTTGTCCTCAGGTAGATGCAGGATTGCATATGGAGAGAAATACTCATGGCACTTTAGATCCCAAGTTGCGAGGCTCCGTATTCACCATTCAGACTCAGTTGCGGACGTACCATTTGGAAGCTGACTGTGAAGCCGATATGGAAAAATGGGTGGATGCTATTTGTAGGGTGTGTGGTTTACGGTCTACTGAAGATTCTCCTGATGTACTAGGTAAATAAAATATATCTATTTATTACTTAACTAATAATCCATTTATGTAATTAATTTTTTAAATTGATTTAAATTAATTTCATTATTTAATTCTTATTTTGGATTTGTTGAACATTAAAAAAAAAATTAGTGGCTTTCTAATGCTTTATGCTTTAGGCGAATTTGTTTATGTAGACAAATTTATTTTTATTTAGTACTCTTTATGTTTGAGAACAGTTATTACTTGAATATCATGGCTACTTTTAATAGGTAAACACGTGATAAACTAGATTGATTCCATTATATATAATACATATTTGTGATATAAGAATTAAGTGATATAAGGTTTAAAAAATTTTTGAATAACAATGTAATAAGTTCATTTTACATTTAATGTACTTTTATTATTAATTAGTGTAATCTATGGACAAAAAAGCAGTCACAGATTAACTAAATGTTGCAAAAACATCCAGAAATGTGAAAAAATATAGCACAGGGAGCTGTGTTCAAATCATAACTATTGTTTCAATAATTTCATTGTATTTCTTATGTTTTTTTTGTTTTATATGCCACTGAAATTCAGTACTGAGATGTGCATTCATTTTAAATTCTATTAATATTATAAAGCAATCTGTTGGTTACATAATTTAGAAGCTTGTATTGTAAATAAAAAAACATGCAGTATAAATATTAATTGTCCGTAAAACATTTAATTCACTCATAAAATTGGATGCTAAATAATTATGTGGCTGCATACTGCATATGCATAATACATACAAATTTGTTTGCGGTTTCTATGCTGTTTAGTACAAGAGAGATGATGGCAGCAAACTAAGTCAATAATTTGATTCAATAATATTTCCTGAAAATACTGCTTGCTATATTCCTCATATTTATTATTAATTTGCTAATTGTGATGGATTTTTTTTTATTTGTGTGCTGGGTTTGCATTTTATCATTGCATAATTGCTGCTGCTTTGAAATAGTTCTGTGATTTAAATGTCAGTGTAAAGATTTTAATCCTTTAATGTCATATCATGTTTGGGAAAAGGTTTTTATTTAAAATAGCATGTGACTTAGATATGTGATAGTGACATCACATATATTTAAATTTTAAATAAAAGATATTATTAGGGAAGTAATTACATCAGGAAAATAATAATAATATTATTATTTTGAGTTTTTTTTCATATATTTACTGTCTCTTCTTGAATACTCCTCCTTTCTGGTTAATTTGTGATGTAATTTATAGATGGCCCCACAAAGGAACTATGTGGATAAACTTTTTAATTTCTTTAGCAATGTACCTAAATTAAAACATTCTCTCAACTAGAAATTAAAAATGAATTGTATTGTTATTAATAGTTAGTTTCGGCAATCATTTACATTTCTGCTGAACTGACAGAACACATTAACTTACACAATTGCAAATGCAGTAAGATTTAAAATAAATTATTACATTTATCTAATAAGACTCATCAGAAAATATAACTGAGCGAAGTATATATGAGTGGATTTTTTTGCAATTTACACACCCCTTAATCATCAAAAGAGTAAATTGTACATGCCATGCGAAATCAAACTGAATGATGCAATTTGGAGACATTTCAATTCATAAGCATGATTTTATGCCTATACTAGAGTGTCATTCATTTAGGTTGCTTAAGATTACATGAGTATCGTCTTAAGTTTGAATTTAGATGTTATGTTATGATTTATTTATGATATTCATGATATTATATAATAAAAATATTTTTTTACAGTTACTTATCAAAGTAACTCATCTACCATCTCTGTGGCAAACGAGCAATATGAATGTGCAGATAGTACTGGACCTTATATACCAATATCCGAGTGTATAACTGGAGTCCGCTCACAGGTACATTTTAAAATCAAAATAATCAACTCATGAGATGTAAATAGTCCTCACACTTCATATCATTATGAATATCTTAAAATATTATGAAATACATAAATACATATTTTCTTGACATGTTCTTTAAAGCTACTGTTAATTAACTTAGTATTTATTTCAGGATACGAAGCAATCTTTTCAATTTAATCCAAGAAATATAGTAATCAATACAAGAACCCCATTTGAAAGAAGTGCTAGAAGACAGCAGATATATATGAGTCAACCTTACATTAGACCACCAAACAATAATGCAGAATTTTCTGAGAATGACTCAAACTTGAGCGAAGATGAAAGCAAATCACTGAACGCTAGTCAATCAAACATAAGTGTGTATTTTTTTTATTTATATCTTCAGTTTCAATAATATAACATACAAGCAATATCTTTATATGTATAATTCTTCTGTTCTTATATATGTCATTGAACTCCTGAAAGGTTGGACTAAAATTAATAACTTTTTGTGTGTTTAAGCAGATTCGAGAATGGTTTAGATTTACAGTTTGTTTCGATGGAATATGATTTTTTGTTGTTAAATCACATCTGCTAATTCCACTTTTTTTAACAAAATATTAAAATTAAGTCCATACACTTAGTATTCATTGGTAGATGACTACTAATGCATACATACATCAATATCATCAAAGACATTACCGGCGCGTTATCGACTGAAAAATTTCATATAATTATATTCTCTCCTATGTAAAGGGGTAATTTGCCTATTTTTACTTTGCTACAAAAGTTAATGAAGTAATTTATTTAATTGTACTCTGTAAACTACAGAATGTATATTACTTATTAACATTATGAAGAAGTTAGGATAATTAATATATTCCTTCCAATACATAACCGAAAATTACGTTTTTAGGAGACTGGTCTGTTGCAAAATCGTTTACTAAATCATCTGCAAGCCCAAATAGGAATGGATTTTCTGAGAATGGTAAACACTTTATTTAACGGTTTATGGCAATTGAACTGTTACTTATATAACATTGTGTTAATGAAACTTTTGCTTTCAGGCCCTCCAGTGCCTCCTAGACCACCGAAGACATTTGCCAGAACCAAGGACTATCCTCGTAAGGAGATGTCGCAATCACCCAAATTTCTGGAACCAACGGATGCACAAAGCAGAGAATGGGACTCTGTAAGTATTTTTTTTAGTTTATTTGAAAATCCTTAAAAATAGAGTTCTAAGTTAGTGAACTCACCATCCAAGGCTGCATCTCTGCTTACCTTCAGGCAGGATAGTAGACAAGCACTAACCTATTTTTTATAAAAAAAGAGCATTTTTTAGTACAATTATTGCAACGAGAACCACGTTGAGTATGTATTTCTTTAAGCGACATTTCCTTTGAATTTAATTTGAGATATTATCGCCTCTGTGAGATCATGGGGAACACTGAAAATTTATGAGTGGTTTTATATTCATAAATTAAGTTTAATCAAGGGCGTTCTTGTATGTGTTATCGTTGAGCAGTCGCAAACACATTTGTTATTCGTACCCCTGGCGGGAGTCACAGAGGTGAAAAAAAAAACTGACATCTTGGTAAGGACAGTAACCACAATCGAATCGAATTGAAAATCGAATACATAATTTTTTGCCCATTATTTTGTCCGATTGTTGCCAGTTGTCCCGTTTCAGTGATACATTCTTGATTATTTTGATTTTGCACTAACTTTAATTTTTTTCTCATAAGCTAATGTTTACTTCAAAGTCTCTATTGTACAATTGACTAGCCAGAAAAACCAATCTAATTTTTACAGGCTTCTTAAATCGTTTTTTTTACGTTCTCATGTTTTCTCATAGAACCATCTTTTAGCAAACCGCATTTGAATGTGAACTTCCTGATTACCCTTCGTTTTGAAATTAGGCGTGTGGGCTTAACAACACTCATGCAATTTTTATATTTATTTGAATGTTTCCATGATCGTGTTACTCTAGTTCTATAAAACTACAACTATTTTACTTAACTATCTACTTTTAGTGGTGTATGTTTTTTAAAATAAAAGCATAAAAAATTGTTTGATGGTGTAAACAATATTCCACTGATTTGTTATGAGAAGAAAATACAAAATAAGTTGTTACAAAATAATTCTGGGCCAGATTCTGCGTTTGCAGAAATTTTAAGCCTATTCCTTAAACAATAGTATTCGTTTAATAAGCATTGTAGGTACCTAAACATGTTAACGAGTCGTTGACCTGGCTTAAAGTAGTTCATCTAACAATAGTATGTAATAACAGATATTGTTGAAGATATAATATAACTCCTTTAAATTCGTTGTCTGGTTAACTGATTCAATAAAAATATAACGTAGGAATTATAAAAAAACAAAGTTAATCTTAAATTTTTCGTAAAATATTTTTTTTAACAAGCAAAATGTAATTATAAATCAGTGACATGACACATGTTAAATTCATATGACTTTTAATTGTATGGAACAATAAGGGGCGTTTTGCAATGACATTGATTTTCAAAGTATTTGGAGTATTAAATATTTAAATCTGGATTATAGCTTAAACTCATTAATGGCTCACTACAAAGCACACTTTTTTTAAGCACAGATTAAGCTAAATACAGGCATATTTTTCCTTGCTTTGATACGGATTTGTATGGATTTGCAGTTAGTACAAGTAAATCGATTTGAATTTATTTCTATACACATACAAACTTTCATCTGTACCTTTATATGCCTAAATTAAGTAATGTGAAACTTCATTCAACGCCGGTTTATTTGCAAACCCACTGAGCCTAATATATCTAGAATATTCTAGATAATAGATTCATGATACGCTTAGTCTGAGAGTTAGTCATCGTTAGCCTTGGTTAGATATTAAATTTAATGCTCCACCTCCACCACCACCACCAATAATTTGATTCAGTAATATCCGATAGATCCGTGCTTAATACATACATAATAATAACGCCTTTTTCCCTTTGGGGTAAGCTGACCACTTCCTTCCATTTGCTACGATTCTGACATACTTCTCACTTCATCAACTTTCAGCACTCTTTTCATACATGCTCGCCGGTTTAGGAAGCTTCTTACCTGATTTTTATTTGGGACATCTTCTACCTGATTATGAAAGGTCCTTTATGGTTCCTCTGCCCGTGCTTAATAATGAATAAATAATGGCACACACTCATAGCCCCACACTAGGATACCATGTGTCGTGGGTGCCATGGACAACACAGAAAGACATTTACACACACACCCAGACCGAGGACAGACATTTAAATTCATCATTCAAATTTCCGCCTCGCTGGGAATCGAACCCAGGACCCTTCGAACGGCGGTCCGGCGTGATGACCATTACGCCACGCGGGTCGTCAGAACGTCGGCGCGTAGTAGTAGAACTTCTTACGTGAGCAATATGCACACGCATTTTTTCACTGAATTACTTTAAAGCGTTATTAATGACGTTGCGCTTGTCATTTAATATGTTAATAGTTAATACTCAAGCGGAAGAAACTTCGTTTCAACCGGGTATACCATCTCCTTTTTATTTTGTTTATGTGTAATATTTCAAAACAACTTAATCATATTTCTTAATACTTCAAATCACTCAAGTGTGATAGAAAATAAGCTCAACTAAAATTGCAAAAAATATGCCGTAGAGGATAGTCATATGAAATTGTTAGGTTTTAAATAATACCTTATGTCATAGATGAACTGATATCTATAATTCATGTCATCAGTTCCAATGCACTTCGTTCGTAGATTATTAGATATAAAACGCATGATTGACGTCTGATTGGCATGCTAGTATTGATGCGTTCTGGGATTCCCCAATGGGACTTATCGAACGTTTGCTTTGACACGTTGTCTATTTGTCTGTGGATAGCAGGTTTACCAACGTTTAGATATCAAGCTGTAATGTGTTAAATCGTGGTATGAATGTATCGATCGTACTTGGTTCGAGCTTGGTCTAGTTTGAACGAGACCACTAGTGGAAAACGCTTTTGATTGTTCCTAAGAAAAGGCACGTTAAGTAGTCCGATGTTAAAAGTCGTATCGATATCGTACGATTTAATCGCTGAAACTTTGAGTGTTCACTTCTGTCAATGGAATTTATGTCTTAATTTCTATGAAAGTCTACATTAATACGATGTTATTTAAGGCGTTAAAAATCCTTTACTTACGATCATCATATATAATCTAACTTATATGTAGGTATATTATTATTTACTAATTGATATCATTATCTTTCTGTAATGCCTACCTGGCTGGCTACCACAATTTTGGTGGAGACAGCGGTCAAACAACTCATGATGATTCAGTTCTACATTTAATTTTTCTCTATTTTTCTGGCAGACACACGCAATCAGTGATCCTTTTGTGTTACCGATATCTATGGTGGGTGGTGATCACTTATTTCTCGGCTATTCACATGAAAAAATAATTGCATACAATTATATAGCCAGGACTTCAAACGAACGATTTATAAACTTCTTCAAACACCAATTACGTTGACTTTATAAGTATCGGCGTGCAGCTCTGGCCTTAATAAATACAAATAATTTCTAATATCCACTCAGTCACTGGCTGCAGGTAAAAAGTATTAAAATGTCATTGTTTCACACTTTTAACTCGAATGTAGGTTACTTACGGAAATGTATAAAACTATGCGACTTAAGCAAAACGCCAATCAAGGATAACCTACATATTTCCAGCGTGACTGCTACCTGGCGGTAACTTAAAAGCCTTTTCTAAATTAAATTGAAATCATTTCAAGCTTAGTAAATGAATTTTGGTGTATAATGACGTTGCTTAATTTATTTGTACCAGCAATGTTTGCGTTTTTATATTGTTGACTTTGTATATGAAACATGGAATAGTAAATATACTCTTGCTTTATTAAGATAGAAGCTATGGGGATGTTCATTTGTACTATGGGGTCACATTACAGGAATAAGTTATAGACACGAACGGTGAAATGTTAGAATGCGAAAAATTCTGAAACAAACGTTGCCCAATTAAAACTTTTAATTTACTTAAAATTTTTAACGAAAATTGGTATTAATAAAATATAGAGTTCTGTTGAAGGCCGACGATTTTTTTTTTTTTTTATGTCGTAAGCCGGCAAACGAGCAGACGGGTCACCTGATGGTAAGTGATCACCGTCGCCCATGGACATTAGCAACACCAGTGTCACCAACGCGTTGCCGGCCAAAAAGGAAGTAGGGGAAAACAGAACTGGCACTCCAGGTGGCAGGCGGAACACGACATAGTCATTTTACGACTGATTTACACTGGAGGGTGGTAGCTACCCGGTCAGACCGTGGGGGTCTTGCCATACCGCATGGAGAGGGATACTTTTAGGATTAAACTAGGCAGTATCCAAAACCAACAGGGTGCACCAATTGCAGGTGAGGCTGACTTGGACTCGAAGATCTTATTGAGCCCCTTGCACCCCGAATAACTTGTTAGATAAAACAGTACTGACAGTTTATAATAACGTCAAATTTCTGATCAAAATGTTAATACATGGTTGGAAGAAGATTTATCAACGTGGTTTAACGCAAATGGGGACTTACTGATAGACAATGCACGGTCTAAACCAGTGAATCTAAAGATCTGTATTGTATAATATGAGCACTAAGGAAAGATTTTTGAAACTTCATTCACTAAAGAGGTATAAATATATTTAAGTGTAAAAATAGGAAGTTTCGTCCTTTGAATCTCAAATTGTATGCAGAATAATTATTCTTTCTTGGAATTCCAATATTTCTGTGGATGTATTTGTGACCACGGGCTACTTAAAACTAATTTCTTGGTTATTTACACCTCATGATAAAGTATGAAAACTATATTTCAGCAATTTTACTACCCAATTTTAACGTACATTTTATATAGGTATTATTTGTACCTAGCTCACAACTCGGCTCGATCACAATGCATGTCGTGGTAGTCAATAAATAAGATTATCTTAGCTGTAAGTACCATACAAGTATTAAAATACAATATTTATTTGTTATTGGTGACTATTATATACCCACAAATGCTAAACAATACCTACTTAGAAAATACAATTACCATACAATTTTATAGCAGTAATACAATTCATGGTATTCGTTCATGAGCATTTGTTTAGAAATTCAACATCAATGAATAGAATTTGTTTATAAAATATATTATATTTTTCTGAAAACAATACAAATACAAACAATGTACAAACCGTTCGATAAGATACAGTGTTAAATTTTAAAAAACTTTTGCGCTCTATTCGATCAATATGCTGAAAGTCAATAAGAGAGAGATCGAGTAGGTTCCTATCTACTCCGAATCTACTCAACAATTCAATTCTATTTCGTACCCACTGCCTGTGGTAAAGGTAACTTTGAAATTTTATATTAAATTCCTTTCCAATATCAAAGTATAAAAATTTAAATTGAGTAGTAAAAAATCTTTAATATACTTAAGTTTATATTTAATGTAACAGAAACATAATACGTAAAAGTAATGTAAATGATTTTTGCCAGTGAAGCGAAGCCAGTACAAAAATAACAACTAAAATAAATGATTTTGAACTTGATGTAGAAGGTTAGTTAATTTGTGTCTTTTTTTACCTGTAATTGTTATATAATTTAACGCCCCAAAAAATTTCTATTCGGACGTTATTTCACCATTTACGAGTCCGCAGGGCACTACAATTCCTCTTCATGTCAATAGGGGAGCGAATGGAGTTCGCTAACAGGCCCTCTTGCAAATCGACGACGGACTAATCCAGTGCAGGCCGTGCCGGGCAATTAGTTCTACCGGACGGATATCCGAAACAAGACCCGCTGTGACATGTCACAATATCGCCTATATAGTATATTCGGACATCGGGCGGTTTCGCTTTTATTAAAATATCAATTTATTCCCTTGTATACTCTATATCTGTAACAAAAAAGGCGGACTTTTGTGTACAACGAAATTACGCAATACATATTATGGTAAAATGACATAGTCTTACATTTACTTAATTACCTTTTATATGGCTTTTGTATCTTGAAGGAGTTAATCATTCAACGCGTGGCTAGGAGTATAGTATATTATTCATTGTCTCCTATATAGGTTATGTGCAAATAATATGATATACACGTGTATATTGACGATATATCGTCCAATGGAATAGGAAAATATCTGCATGGATCAATCCCAAACTCTATCCTTGCGTTACATAGCTACTCGTAACTAGATATAGGACTGTCTCGATCGTTAGTTGCGGGTCCAACGTACGCAAAATAATAGTAACATTGTAATGTCTAAATATTTTATATGTACAATATATGTTTACTAAGACGGAAGAATACCGTCAGCATATCAACATACTTGAAACCAACATACCTAAGAGTAGGTGTCTGTCTCTGGTTTGTGGCTAGCGAATAATATGAAGTGTCGGATTGCTATTTCCTTTTCATACAACAAGATAATATTGTCTGTTTATAAAAAATATCCTAATTTTATAACACATATGCTTTAATGATATCTCCTCAAAATATACGTAGCTATTAAAATATTTAACAGACTTCATTTATACACCAACTAGCTGTCCCCACAGATCTTATCTTGCGTCATATAAAAATATTTCATTTCTATCCATTTAAATATACAGTAAAAAACATTAAAATCAGTCTAACTCCTTAGGAGGAGGTTCAGTGACGTCGAACATAAGAATTATATATTAAAATATATACAGAATTAATAGTAAACGTTCCATCCAAACAAAGACACAAACGTTAAATTATACGGAAATAAACAAATTGATCGACACTTTGGTAACAGGCTCTTTACAAATCGATGGCGGCACTAATCCACCCGGCCGGGCGGCCGGACGCCGGGCAATTAGTGCTGCCCACCGCCGACGGATATCCGTCTGCCGACTCGCCCGTGCCGATTATCCTTGCTATACCCGGACATACCAGTCTCGTTAGTCTGGTATGGTGGCGCCTATGTTGTTGCTCGGTCGGAGAATTCTGTTTATTTTGAGTTTTCTATATGTCACTTTAAGAGCACATTATATCGTACATAAGATAAAAAAATAGTTTATTTAGAGCGCTTTACCTGATATATAATAGGCATAAACTCGATAGTTAGTCCATTGCATAACATCTCGATAAAGCTAAGTATCTGATTAAGATAAAGAAAGAGATTTTCTTTTTTTTTTTCAATTTTAAATAGCCGATAGAAGAACCATGGTCATCGCCAATGGAATTCAGTATCATTAAAAGCAACGTATCATTTTTGGTTTTTATGTCTATTAATCCTGGCTGGGGATTGCTTCTAGCTCTCAGACAATGGGATCGATCCTCTTAGACATTTTAGTAGGACGACGGCTAGGTATAAAAACCCTAACAATATACATGGGTATCATAATAATTAAAGTGTGCTACAAGACACAGCAGTATGTAACCTAAAAGACGCCTTAACCTCCTTCGTTTTTCGACAACGTGCACTACAAGCAGAGAATGTTAACCAAAAACAAGATAAATGGAGCCACTAATAAGTACTCAATAGAGTAGGAGTGAAAATGTTGAACACTTCACAGAATGCCGTATCCATGAGTTTGTCGTCAACATTTACATCAATAGCTACGCGTCACGTATCAGCCATTCAATACCTATAGACACATATGACGACTAGATAGGGGAACAATACGTACGTAGAGACGTTCATTTCCAACATCTATGACTGCGATAATTTAAGGACAGACAATGGAAATACAAAGTCTTGGAATTATGCTAGTACCTCCATCCATTCACAATCCTTACGCGGGTGCGATGGTGGAAAAAACTAGAATTTTACTTTTCATAATCGTAGGACTCGAACAATATTGGATTTAAATTTTGTTCTCTAAGCTAATATTTATTTGTGGTGGCATTTATAGGCCTTTTTTTTGCAGATTGCAACACGTGAGTATAAATGCACATTTTATATTATGCAATAAAAAAGGTCAGTTGACATATTAGACTCCCCCTGTATGTATGATCGCGATGTTTAAAAATGTCATCTATTTATGTCGTAATAAATTTAAATATAAATGTTGATATTGTAATGAAGTAAGCGTAAGATGTAGAAAAGATTACATTATGTGACATTTTACAAACCAGCAGATGTTAAAGAAAGACTGCAACATAAAAGAAAATATTTTCTATTGGATGGAATTGTAAATCTTAAATCAAGTCATACACGAAAAGAAACATCAAAATCAACCCAACCGTTTATGAGTTCAATGACATTCACATGGATAAAAGAAGAGGGCAATAAAAAGAAGAAGAATAAAATATATAAAGATATAACGATACAAACTACGAGTCACCACTAACATATGGAATATTATTCCATCGTATTAACACAACTCTCCCACAAATCAAACTACAGTTACAAATAAGATTTAATTTATCGCCTATAGAAAGTTTAATCAACCATGATTTAAATTACAAACTTATTGCTCAATAACCTTTATTGTTGCAACAATTAATTGAACAGGAAATCCATTAGATACGCATGGTTAGCAGCAATGGTTAGTACGCATGGTTACTACTAACTATGCGTGTAATAAGTCTTTTCACAGGTAAAATTACCAATAAGCAAATTTATTTCCTGTATCAAGAACCTCGATTGGCAGTTCAGTAATTTTGTCTACTGAGTGATCGACTACGGTCTAGGCAAATACTATTTTATACTTTTATCACCGTTTGAAAAACGAAAGACATTCCTCCGTACATCTTTTATTAAAACTTATACATTTTTAATCCAGAAATTTTCAAAGCTGAATGGAAATGCCACAAGCATTATTATAAGCTGACATTAACAGAAGTATTTAAATAGCTTACAAAGATTAACAAAGATATTCGATAAATTCGCCAGCCGAAAATATCCCAGCCTGCAAGTTTCTGTTGCTTACAACGCAACATAAAGCGGATAATTCTATAATAGCACTCAGTGATTATATGTGACACAAAAACAAATGATTGTCTATTTTCGTATAACAACACTCTCGTCGGTTTTACCAGCAAAAACATCGTATACGATCATTAAAGCAATCTATGGCCCATAGTTGTGATAGTAATGGGCTTGTTTATACGAGACTCGAGCACATATTCAGCCGATTCTCCCTTGTTGAGAAATGCCATCTATTCTTCTCCTACGTTTATATCGGATTTTCGTTAGAGTACCTCGCAGTTCCATTTCGTTGGGATTAAAAAGGGTCCCCCTGATTTCATTACCTGTGCATTGTGTTCTTTATGGAAAACCGTTTCAGCTATCTTTGATCTTGTCGCTCCATATTAATATTTAACATCGAGAGCGTCAATTCCACGCTCTATCTGAAATGGATTTTATATTATCTTGTAATTTACATCAATAAACTGAAAAGGAAAGAAATAATGTTCTGACTTTTTTATAAATATTACAATAGATACATCGCACAATTGTATTCACATTTTTACCGACTTGTTTATGGAAATGAAAATATCTTTTAATATAACAAAGGGAACTCATCGCCTTGCAAAGTTTCATTCCACAATGAAACCTGCATAGGATTCTGAAGACGTTTGCACGGTACAGCGGTAATACAATTTAAAGTTTGAAGCCCACATGAGCCTTTAGACTGGTTACCATGGCAACGCCCTACGGGTCGTGCACAAAATTTTCGGTAGAGCGTTGTACACGAATTTGTTTGACTATCGGCGACCAAGGTACGGCGAATAATTTTATGCGTGTATTTAATATTTATCTTATTTCTTAGAGAATGTTAAGTTTACTAGACAAGTAAATCGTATTAAAGTAATGAAAGTCATATTACAGTAAAGTGTGTAATAAAAATAAGTAGAAAGATATAGATGAACTAAAATACTGAATCGTCTTTGCATGTGGAACAGTATTTAATAATTTATACAGATTTTATTTATATCCGCTAAAAAGATGTTGTACAACAAATGGATCTAGAAGGTTTATTAATAAGGTCGATTTTTCTATATATGATTTTCAAAAAGGTATAAATAATATTTGCTACTTAAAAATATGGTCTGTGAATTCTGTCTCAATAAATAGTAGTGCCTTAGTCCTATACGCAATTACCTTATTTTTATATTAAGTATCTGGTGATATTCGATTAGTACTACGCACGTTAAAAATTTGTAAGCTACCGCTTAATGACAGACCAGTAATATGAGACCTAAGTTCTTCTGATGGGTTTATTAACAATAATGTGATTGTGAAAAAAATTGCCTTTATTTGGTCTTAATTATTAATAGTATCATAAGTGTGCGTACATGCACATGCCACTTAAAATACAAAGTAAGCTACAGAGGGTGTGTGTTGGTATTTATTAATACATGTAAGTCACGTCAGAATTTAATTTTGTCCAGAAAATTGCTCCAAGTTTGTCGCTTTGAGTTCGCAGTAAGACAGCGACAGCGGAAGCGATTTTCCGAGAAGGTGAATATCATTAGGTTGCTCTATCGTGGATCCATGGCAATGCCAGTCAATTCTGTTTACCGAATAAACCGCTTTGTGGCAACGCTTAATAATGGGATTAGATCCGAATTAACGATAGGTATTCACGTTTCAAGTGCTCTCGGTTCCAATTTTCGTTATTTTGTTCTCTTACTTTGTAGGTATTTTATACGTTTTGTTTATAATGGAATTCTAAATATTAACCTTAGTAAGTTAAAAAGTTTTGGATCAAAATTATGGCTTTAATTGTAATAGTTTGATATCAAGACTCAAGCGTTTGTTAGCACTATGACTGAAACTTTTGTTTCTAGATTGAAAAGGTTACATATTTTTGCACTATTACAAACATTATATGTAATTTAAAAATATAAGAATTTTGTTTAACGTTTCATTATTTTATTTTCATAATAAGATTCATGCACTAAATTATCAATAAATCAATGTTCTAGTGTTGGGTTAATGTTGGGGAAGAGTACGTCATTGAAAGAATTAGAGTATATTTAGTTAAGACTTAATATTTCTATCCCTTTTAATAACGAAATTTCCTTTGTAGCGTCTGATTAACGGCAAGAATTTGGTTATAAATAATTATGACATGAAAAAAGCTTTGTGCTACTCATTGTTACGATAGTAATTGTTCAGATAAAAAATGATAATTTTACTAAAAACCTGAAAAGCAGTTCTGAAATTGTCAAAACAAGTTTTTTTTTCTTGTTACCATTACGAAAGTACCGAAATAAAATTTGTCCATTGCCCTTATTTTTCTACGAAGCTTTCTACAAATTACATTTGTTTCGGCAACGTGATTCAGTAAGTGGGAAAGCCCCAAGTTATCAAGGCCCTTACATTAGCGAGGCCCGTGACTTCGGATTAACAGTGCAAACGACTATTACACTAACAAAAGAAGCCGCTTAATGAATACAAATAAATGAAAGAAATCGTAGCATTATTATCTAAATGGTACTTACTATTTGTTTATTCTTCCTTAAAGTATAAAAGACAATATTGTTTTTCGATATAAAGGAAAATTATATAATTCTGTTCATTTAGCGCTTTCTTCGTTTGATTTTTAAATCAATATTTGCTTATTAGCACAGTCTATGTTTATTTTGTACACCGCTAAGTGATATAATAAGGAGTGAGGTAAATATAAATAAATTATTTGATTTATTTTCGATCGCTTACGTGTTGCTTAAACCTCTGATATTACAAAGGTTTTATTGCTTTATTTGTTATTGTCTTCTTGTACCGTTAGCTGTTACAGAAATAATAAATAAGGCATTTTCAAAGGTTTTACATATTAAATAAACTTTCAAGGATTTAACGGATCGGTCTGCAAAACATTCTCGCTGAGGAAGGTTTTGAGTTATATGGCATTCTTATCAACTAAATCTCCCTCGGCTAACGTGAAATTTCTCCGACTTTTTATGTTTTATGGTACTGTAAAAAGACTTTTTACAATCGTCACACCATGGAATGCATTCAGAGTAGAAGCGGAAGTTAAAAATGCGTTTCAACATTTACTGAAATCACTATAAATGTCCATTACTTTCTTTAACAAAATAAAAAAAAAACACTACATTTACACAAAACGTTCACTGCGCCGCATTCAAACGTTACTGGCAACTTTAATCGGAGGGCAAACATTTCAGCAATATAAAACAGTTGGGTTATTTTAAAACCTCTTCCGTATAGCCGGAATATATCAGACGAGCAATGAAAAAAGAATCCGTCGCGAGCAACAGTCGCTACATTTTATTTACCCGTCTAAGGCTTGTTCTACACTTGTACCGAACTGTGTCTCTAAAAATATTATTTTGTGTCTTAACGGAATGTCATTATCGCTCACGTATCTGGCACATTGTGCGTAAGTTATGCCAGAAATCGTGATTAGTGAACATTTTAAGTCTTAAAAACGTTTAAATTTAATTCGTTTATTTGTTGAATAAGCTCATTAAAGATGTAGGTACAATAGGTTCATACGTCACAACCGATGTATATGTGTGACATTGTTAATAATTATTTGTCCATGACTAAATTTTTTTTTTAATGTTTTTACCAGATCACTTCCTATTCGTACTACATACAAAAAAGACAATTTTTTGAAATTAATTACTAGATATTGTGTTAGTTAAAGTAATGTTAATTTCAAAATCAGGTACTGTTTAACACCACCGACGTACCCCGTGCCTAAGGAACTAGTAACCCATTTTATACTTTCGTCTGTACCGTGAATATGCTATACTAACCTAACTGCTTAACGGAGGTCTCATGGTCTGTCTTAGTGGAAACTCGATAAATATGTATACATATGTATATAAAAGGTTGTTCTCTCGTTATAATATCTCATTTTTGTTTAAATAATGGACAAAGGTAAGCAGACAAGTTCTTGTTAAATATGTTTTGATGTCTGAAGGTCTTAAATACGAACAAAACTACCTACGCGCTGGGTATTTTGTTGAAAAACGGGACACCATTTCCCTGCTGCCAAAGGTAACTAGACTTTGTACTACTTAATTAAATCTTAAGAATATCGCCATTAAGATAATGGGTCCTTTTTAAATAAAGATCGAATTTTAACGTTTTATTTTTAACGATTGTATATTTTTTTTAAAACATAATCATTATTATAATGCGCATTATTTGACTTTATATAGCAACAGTTACATAAACACATAATACGAGTATGTGAGAAAATAATTAGAATTTTATTTCCTTCGCAGAGGTGGTGTGTAAGCAACTTTATATAGAGAAGGGATTTTCTGATTTTAGTCGAGATTTTCCCGGATCTATTCGACGTCTATGTACCTTTTCTTTGTATTAACTTCGCGTATATTCTATCTCGTCTACAGCTATTCCTTATTTACACTAGAAGACTCACGTCTGCTCGATAAACGTTGGTTTTCTGTATGGAATTAAATGTTTCGTTGAGTGTGAATAATACAAAAGAAAACTTAACAATAATTAAAAGTATATACAACTTTGATGTATTTATATGTATATATTAAGACTGTTGTCAAAAGATTATCAGTACATCCCTCGTTTAACCATACTACAGTTAAAAGACTACTTTAAAATAATAAAAATTAAAATAAATAAATTTAATAAATAGTCTTCTATCACTGTTTTACATCTTCCATTTCAGCTACGAACCTAGTTCACTAAGTTTATGTAAACTCACCGTTCATAGCATACGAATAGACAACATATGCATCTATATAACTACGTTTTTACGTTTTATTTCCCCTTAAAAAATAATACGTATAAAAACTTTCTTCGTAATTTAAATATACGACCACTTTACATATATTGCTCTATTTTCGTACACATAACAGTTTTTGGTTATTTATTGTCCTTTAAGACTTTTTATAGGGTAATCTTTATGATAAAGTGCACGTTTTTATGTAAGTGAGTTTTAGCTATAATCGCTTTTAGATCTCTCAACTTATTGTAATAGCTATCGTTCATGTTACATTTATTTGAGAAGGTATTACAGTAATGGAGTGGAATATATAAAAAAAATCTTCAAACGTCTAAAAAAAATTGATCATTATCACGATGAGACCCTTTCATGTAATTGGATCGAAATATCGGTATAAAATATAAAAATCGTGAGTATCCTTTTGCATTTAAAATATCTAATGACTGCGATAATCTAAGTATGAAATCAAACTATTAATAAACCTATAAAACTAGGCCAGAGAAACATTGACAACAACAAATGATTGATCATTTTAATTGCTTATTATTAAGTGATATTGTCATTGTTTAAACCATATCACAGTCTAAAACTTAGATCTGCGATGTTTAAATGTGCAACCAGATAACCATTCGTACAATCTTATGTACAGAGTCCTATCCTATTTTCAAGTTTATCTATCCTATTTACGTGTATTGTACACGTAAACAAATTCTATATAAGAATGCACCACGTCCAATACTAACTGTATCAGTCGTACGGCGACCGAAGCCGGGTAAATCCGGGCTTACGCCCGCCCGCCCGGATAAACGCGCCACGATTATAGGTATCGACAATTGTTTATACGGTTCACCGGTTTCGTAAATACTGCATTCGGATATATGTGACTAGTAGAAGTATATACATAGGTAGTTGAGCGTTTGGTGCGGTTAGAAACTTATGTAGAATTTTTTTATTAATATAAGCTAATGCTTGACTACAGTCCTGATGGTAAGCGGTGATGTTGTCTTGGTTGGTGACGCGCATTAACTTAGTAGAAGCATAAAATTATGATCAAATAAAATATACATAAGTGTAATTACATAGTGTTAATAAAATATTATACGATACAACTGACTGTCTCAACTCTCTTTAGGTGGTGAAATTCAACATACATATGTTATTGACGTCACATCAAAGACTTTGGGGCGTATGTTTTAAGCCGTATTGGGACGGCTTAGAATACAAACCCCAATCTCCCTCCGGCAGATCAGGGTGCGTAAGAGGCAACAGAAGCCGACCGGCTCAATAGAGGGCTTCCGTCAATATTATATGATCAGTATCATAGTTATTAATATTATTACTAGTATTGTTATAATTCCGTGAAATTCGCCTGGTTAGCTACCACCAGCTCGGTTGAGTCAGCCCCCAAACCATTGTATTGTTCCGGCTGGAAGCTTGAGAGCCAGTAGGTACTTTATTTGTTTTGCTTGTGTATTTTGTGTTTGTTCTTTTTATTTTTTGTTCTGTCTTAGCCGGTAAGGAAGCAATGACGTTTTTGCTCTGGCTAATATCCATGGGCGAGGATCACCGCCAATTGTTGCCTGTGGCAGTATTAATATCTCCGATATATAGTGACCATCAGATAATTCAAATTTGCGTTTATCTCGTTGCAAGAACCTGATCGCATTTAAGATAAAACTGCAAAGGAATGATTCCACTTATGTTACTTGCACGGATAACTTTTTATCACTATAAACTTTTTTACAATATTTATACGTATACAACCTTCACATTTTTTGTACGCTCCAATAACAATTTGCTCAACCGTTATACATTTTTGTAATTTTCGAATGCACAGCACGGACGTTCATATCAACCCTTTATTAATTTCAACTTTCTCAATAAAGCCTCAACGGTTACTGCGTGACGCAGACACCGATCTACATAGATATCAGCCGTGAAAAAGGGCGCTCACAAACAAAGCAACTTACGACAACGTTTATTCGTAACAAGCATATAATATAGTTTTAAGTAATTTGTTTTTTGTCGAAGTAAAATATTAGTTCAAATGTTCTTCAAAAAACATTTATTAAATTAGTATTAGTCTAATTTGTAACATCCCTTAAGCAAATCTCAGCTTTGACCTTTACGTATGTATAGCATCTCTCCCTCGCATATCCCTCCTACATAGTACTCCTAAAGGCAACTTTACATAAAAAATACTTTTTACTGTTTTCCCTCTTGAAATTTTGGATTAAATCTATAACCACTTACGTAACAATACCACGTTTTTACATGTGTTTCGTCCCGACGCAAAACTCATATATACCTTCATTGTACTCACGAATTAATCAAAGTATTACAAACTCAATCTATATTTACTTAAGTATTATAAAGCTGAAGAGTTTGTTTGGTTGTTTGAATGCGCTTATTATTAAAATTCACTTGTTCATGAACAGCCTAATTCTGTATTACGCTTCCACGTAGGAAGGGTGAGGCAACAAATGAGCGATTAATCTAAATTAAAGCCATTATCTAACCCTTTCCATTTATTGCATACAGTGAGGTGTGCTATAATTTTTGGCTCTCAAACCGGATCATGCCCCGTCGGAGCAATTGTGCGGTTGGCAGGTGGAATAATAAATTTTTAGGGCTTGCATACCCGAAATACAATTTTACATTTGTTCGACCTAAACCCACCTACACTCCACTGTGGCAACGTTTATTATAGCGCGAAAATAGCAAACTGAAAAATTCCGTTTCAAACATCAACAAATTCATAGGTACAAAAATTGATTCTACTTATTTTTTTATTAATTTTATACTTTACATAGTCTTTAGTCTAGTCTCAAATGTAAATAACTCGTTTATAAAAAGATTTTTATAATAATTTGATATCAAATCAATATCAAAAGATACCTTAATTTGTTAATATCTAAGTTATCTATCAAAACCTATGAAGACAATGTATTAAGTAATTTTATTTCACAATTAGTACCTAATACCTGCCT
>DWJN01000983.1:0-20027 GCA_018248895.1 Carystus phorcus
ACCATCCTAGGCATCATCACCACTTAACATCAGGTGGGTTGACGTCAAGCACTAACTTGTCGAAGGTAAAAAAAAACCCTCTCTCAAGCTCAAACCCAGCTGGAACACGACGAGTATTAAGAAGGCTAACTCAAGCAAGAGGCTGATAACCAGACAGGTAGGATTCTCCAGCTAAGGTATGCGTACATCGCAACTAATACACCCAAACCGAACCAGACACGAGCCATAATTACAAACTCACCCACATAACGGATGAATGGAACCGGATATTATCTAATCGGAATAACGATTCACCGTAATAGTTGTCCTAATTGCTCCGCTCATTAAACCCACCGGGTCTTCCGTTGTACTGATATGAGCGTATTGTTGTCAAGAGCGCTGTCGAATACCAGAAAAACGGTAAAAATTAAAGGAAAACTAAAGTTATGGAGACAATCGTGGAGATAGTCTCAAACAATTTACCGATAATGGCTTGCAGTCAAAAGAAAACCATTGAATAGGAGGTGGAGTAGATAAAAAACATATTGGCCCGTTAAGGTCACAAAAAGACCGACAGATAATTACTAATGTCAACAATGGCAAACATGAAGCAAGAAAATTTGTGAAAACTTTGCGCTCCAAGAAAACCTTGACAATTCTTAAAACAAAAACATACCTTAATCTACATATTATTACGTGAAGCTAGCGGAAGAATTTTAACTGCAGTTAAGATCTCCAGAAATATATTATACAACAAATATAAACAGCAACACCGCTACCAAGTGACATTGAAAAATCATCCAGATAAATGACAATGATAAAATTATACAGTTCAATATAAAGTTAAAGAGTTTTACCTAAATAAGACAAGTCCATAGCCTTTCCTTTTTGCCCAGTATGCTAACCGTTATACTTTATGTTCAACTTTCCAACTATTTATATATTTATCGTACACCGCTACCTTCTTCTATGTATTCTTTTAATATCCTCTACCTAAAAGCTGCCTAGAAGAAATAGCTACCTTAGCGATAAGGTCGCCCTTTGTATTCCGTACTTTTCTGTATTTGTATGATACGATATATCTAATCTCTCTTCTAGTTATATCTTCTTTCGCATTGGTGGATAGAACTTGCAAGTTGGGTAACAGATAAATGAAGCGTTAGGAAAATTCATGCGCATTAGAATCTCTGGAACGTAATTGACCGATTACATCCCACGACGATCACCAATGTATGCATCATCATCCTTTACAACGCTAACATCCCGCGAATCGCTTTCAGTTTCCTCAGCCCAACCGTCACCTCTACTAGACAACAGATCCAAGTATAATTCCAACGTATCCACAAATAACCGCTGGCTTCCCACCAAATCGACTATAACGTAACGGTAAACATTCCTATTATTGTTTTGCTACGCGATACATTTTGTATCTGTGCTAGTTATTAAAACATCATGTTTATAAACCCTGAAACTATTTATACCAACGTTTGGAGCAGAGTTTCTGATGCGTCGTGTTTTCGTTTGAATTGGCGTCTGCACTGTTTTAATGACCTTTCTCAACGATTCTGACGAAATTTATGAGATGATGAAATGTCCTTTAAAACAATCCAAAGTTACCTCGTGCCTCCGCTTTGGGTGTCTTTCGGTCGGATTTTTCAGCATAACTTCCGAGCACTTTCGTCGAACGTTATAGTTGAGAGGATCACTCTAAATAAACATCGTTTGGACAATATAAGCGGATCACCTCAACAAAACCGCACCCGACACGCACACGCACAGTAAACTACATCGAACGATTCACTCACACACGGGTACATGAAATCCGACGATCTTGACCGCTCGCCAATTTATAACCAATTGACCCATACGTTACGTGCTCGCGTGACAGACCGACTATGATTTAACTGTTTATGATGGTTATATAGATCATCGAGGTTTGAGAGATTATACACTTTAATAAATCCATGATTCAGCAAGTATTTCACGATTCCTCCGGACTTGATCTAATGTGGATTAGGCAAACGCTTTGTTATGTTCTGGCTATGTGCTTGGAAACCAGAACTTTATTAATTCTTCCTTTTTGGCCTCCAAAGCATCACAGATATATTTGGTATCACTGATAACAATGGGCAACGGTACCCACTTGCCATCGCGTGACTCGTCTAAACGGGTAGTTACATATTTTACATAGTGTTAGAAAAACACTAGAGTAAAGTAACATAATTCCACGCTACACAGTGTTAATCGTTGATGGCTTTAGTGTCGAACTTAAAATTCTATATCCCTTTTAAGACTATTACGCGAACGAAATACAGTTATTTAGTACAGTAAATTTGGTGCAGAATACGCAAAAGACAATCCCTCCTAATGTCACTATACCCCTACTAATAAATACTAAATTTTAATCTTATACATAAGTGTATATCTTTTATTAATATAAAGCTGAAGAGTTTGTTTGTTTGTTTGATTGTTTGAACGGGCTATTCTGAGAAAATACTGGACCGATATGAAAAATTCTCTTAGTATAAGATAGTCCATTTATAGAGGAAGGCTATAGGCTATAGAACATCACGCTAAGATGAATAGGAAACGAGCAGCAATAAACAGTATTGCGAAAACGGCAAAATTTTGAGCTTTCCTTGCGTGCGCTGAGTAATCGGTGAAAGTTACTCAAAAATCATGTATTACAAAATTGTTCCTCTCTAAAAGATCTAAATAAAAGTCCGCGACAGCATATTTCTAACTTTTAAGTTAACACACTATAACCATTTTTATGGTTATAAAAATAGTGCTTAAATAATAATAATATGACAAAACAACGTTTTGCTGGTTCATCTAGTGTTTTATAAAAGTTCATAAGTAGAAATTATACCAACATATAGATACCTGCAATATTATAATCTTTAATAAGTTTTATTAGTTTTTTTTTAACATTTAAGTTTAGTTACGTTGCCTTAGAGAGGCTATTTTATTAATTTATTTTAATACGGGTATATGCATGTTTTTAATTATTTTAATAAGCATTAAATTTCTCTATTAAAACTGAACGTATTTTATTAAAGTTTCAAGAAATTAGAGTTTAAGAATTATTTTATAATAGAATTAACACTTTTTCTAAGTTACAGTCTCTTATAAAGTTGTGGAGCTTGATTGTGGATCCTAGTGAACCGAGCCTTAAGAACCAAGCTATGTAGGATATACTAGAGGGCCGCGCGGGTCAGCTTGTAAGCGAATTATCTCAGTAACGCTGTCCGTCGGCACAACAGAGAGTTTTTAACACAGGCCTGACGCGCGGTCAACGGTGTCAGACACGGCTTCAACGGAAAGCTCTATTGCCGCCCAACATTGTCCCCCACGGCCCGAATGGAAAAGTGCACTTTTTTTAATGGCAGTTAACGTGTTAAATAATAAATAAATTATTATTTAACAATTTAAAAGTACATACATAATTTTAGGCTATTGTATGACAAATTTTCATAATAATGAATAAAACGGTGATGTTGACATTTACTTATAGAAACTATAGCAACGCAAAGTGTGTTTGTATGGATTCCAAAATTACATTTAATATTCGACTTGTATAGTTTAAAAAT
The DNA here is from genome assembly GCA_018248895.1 of Carystus phorcus. Taxonomy (NCBI): domain Eukaryota; kingdom Metazoa; phylum Arthropoda; class Insecta; order Lepidoptera; family Hesperiidae; genus Carystus; species Carystus phorcus. Next base: position 3,573 of record DWJN01000983.1, read on the forward strand.
GTAAAGACCTAACTGATTTTTCAAAGAAAACAGATTTCCTAGATCATAATGCTTAAAATAGGTACTACATAAAATGTGCAATATACCTTTAAATGACTGCTAAGCCAAATCTGACGCTAAGCTGAATATATAAGCTCCAATTAATTACACAGCGCCAAAAAGCAATTACGTAAACGAAAATAACGTAATCCTCTTAGCATGGCGACAGACGAATTAATGGGGGAATTAATGGAAGATGCTAATGTTTTCATCCTCAATGTCCGGATCAGCCAGCTACAGAATCTTCAGTAAATCGCGCAACTTTCAAACTCGTTCTGACGCCTCGTGAATCATCTCAACTGACTAAATATTTGGCGATCATTCATGTCAACACCCTTAATTGTTGGACTTGGCTTGTTTCACTGTTATCCGCCTATTTGTTTAGTGGAAACAAGAAAAAAATTAATATATTCTGGAAATGTATTTGCATATTGACAGATAAACTTTAATTACGCGTTGTCCGGCGGCTATCCTGACTTTGTTTTATAACAGATTTTATGACAAATCTGTTTTTGAGTACATGTACTAATTAAATTAAAGGCCGGGCATTGTTTTTAAACTGGTTAAACGAATAAAAAAAACTTTTTTTTGCCAGTTTCAAACCCATTCTCGCTGCTCTGCCCCCGTTTTCAATAACTTATATATTCATAATATTGAGATAAGTTAGTAGACAGGGGATTAACACTATAACTCTGTAACTATTTGGTTGTTAAGCAACTGACTTCAAGGTTAATCCATAGATAGATTATTGAGAACGGCCGCTAGTGCAGATCAGCGAAAGCCTCAGTGAAATGTCAACGTTGCATGTTCCTTACCCTTTTTAGCAAATGATATATTATACCGGGATATATTGTTTTGTTTTACAAGTACATATAAAAGTAAATAAGAATAGAAAAATAAAGATGCTGATTCAACATGCACTTCCAAAATTTTCAATAAAGTTAACAGAATACACAAAAAATAACATATATTCAAATATTATTTAAAAGCGACGCTGTTCTCTAGGAAGCAATAACGAATACAAATAAAATAATATATCACATCTGCGCCCTTCCCTTCCTTCCAATCCTTCCCGGGGCTCTCCTGGCCCGGTCGCGTCTGTGCGACGTTAAACATTATCATACTCGTATTACATACATGTATGTATATTATATTATATTTTACTCAAATACTCCTATGTTTATATAAAGTTAGTTTACGAGTACGCAGCCCATTTGCACCGTAACTACTAACAATGCGCTTAACTGGACTTTCCGTGGCATAAAGTCGTAAAATTACCGAGACAGAAGATCGCGAAGGACCATGAATAATTATATGCTATTAATTAGGTAATAAAATGAAATTTGATTGTATACAATATAAAAAATCAGCGGTATTTCAAGTGATATATCAGGGATACGTTGAGTTTGGCACAGATAACAAAAACTATACTATAGGACTGAATACCTCTACTGTGTATTTCGAAGTAGGTGCTGAACGTTTAGGTATTTTTTACGGCAGCAAAAATAATGTGACCAATACTAGCTCAACAGGAAAAGACAACTTTAACTCTAACCAATACCTCAAAGGCAGCGTTTCGTGTACTAAGTTCCATTAAAAGTTACATGAGGAATATGACCAGGCATTCCTAGTGACAGCCCTAGAAAAAGAGCGCTAGGCGAGCCAGCTCGGAATTAGCGCAACAAAAGTTATCAAACTCCGAACAGTACAAAATGGTTTTGTCAGTTAGGAGTTGGGAGCTATGAGGTCGTGCGGTGCGCGTAGGATCAATAACAAGTTTAGTCCGCACCGAGCACCGACCGATATGCATCCGATCGATGTGAGCTCACGAGTACGGGACGCGCCCGGGACACAAACGGCGACGGGATTGATACGTCAGCTTGTACGAATACGTCCTGTCTTAATGTGGTCTCGGTAATCTGGACGTTAACCCCAACACTGTGTTCAATACTTTACTAAAATATTTCGGTGCATTTCTTCCAACACGGACATTTCGTGATCGGATAATTTGTTCTGATGTCTTTGATGATTCACAATGAAATTAACGTTCTGGGTCTAATAAAGTTTGTTACAAAATATGTTAAAAATATGAAAATTATATACATAACATATTTATTTAACTATTCCATCTGGTCAAAAAAATATCTGCAAAGCTAACTGCAAACATCCAGTAAATGGAGAGACACCACAAGAAAAATTTATTTAACAATGTTAATACACTTATTCCAGAAGCTTTTATCCACATCAGATATATTTAATTAACGCAGTTGTCGCAGCAGTAGAAATATTTTCCAAAGAACAAGAGAAATAAAAGTACGGAAAATCTTTAAGAAAGTGAAACTCAAATGTACCCCATTTAAATAGGGTTGACAACAATAACAGCGAGAAGCAGTCATGAATACATATAACCCGACGTCGTCCCGCCTCACGGCGGCGTCGGGCCGGCGTCACATAACACAAGTAGGTAAAGTTCCTTCTAGAATATAACACATTCGAAACAATACAAATTTGATATCCGTAGCGCATAGTCATAACCCGGGATCACGATCCATGACCTCTACATATCTACATATAACTTCGCTTTTATCAAGTTTACAAGTGAACTGTTGTAAATTACTATATAATTATTGCAGATATTTCAACGAATTTAAGTATTTAAATTCTTATAGGCTTTTAGTATCAAAGAGCTTCTGCCCGCGGCTTCGCTCGCGTTAAGAAACTTTCATCCCCTATTTTATCCCCTTGGGGGTAGAATTGATCAAAATCTTTTCTTAGTGGATGCCTACATCATAGCATCTACCTGCATGAAAAATTTCAGCCCGATCCGTCCAGTGGTTTGGGCTGTGGGTTGATAGATCACTATGTCAGTCAGTCAGTGACTGACTTTGAGTTATATATATTTAGATAGTATTGATTTATTATATTACACTCACTGAAAGAATGAATTAAGCAGTAAAATGATGTGTAAAGAAGATGGTGATCAATTAATAACTCAGTAAACTTATTGTTACCATTATTATGTTGTCCCTTACCTGTTTGTCCCTGTCCTGCGGCATTTTGGCATCGACCCCTTCCGGGAATGGCTTCACCAGCTCCGGTTTCTCTTTGATCTTTTCCATGATGAAGTCCAACACCACCATGATGCCTTCCACCGAGCCGGTTATGAGGCACGCGCGCTCCGTTGTACCTGCACAAAGATATGTCACTCTTTATACATTAACTCAAAATTGTATACTCCAATCTGTTTAAGATAATTATTATCTCTTGAACACAAATTGAAGTCGAAAGTGTAATTACGCCCCGCAAAGTTTATAATAATATTATCACTGTAACTTAAACAAACCTTCTACAGTTCTGCTGAATTCACTTAAACGTTTTGTTTAAGAACAACAAGAATAACTGTTCCAGTTCTTGTAGTAATAATCTAAAATTCAACGTATTTTGTGTATTCCTAACGTATACCATGAAACAAACAATATCATCAAATTTTCCAAGGAACACGTCGTTTTAAAAGCAAACGCCATAAAACATTTTATGCCGGAGGCCGAAAATCCCTTTGGCGGATGACACGGTCGGTTTGTGACAAACTTTTATATGAGAACTAAGCTACGTTTAGGTCGAGGAGCAACTTTAATCGACAATCCCAAAGAATCCATTTGGGAATAGACCCTTCTTATTTGAACATAAGAAATGGGGATACATTCTATCTCGTTCCAACTGGCTACTACAACCTACGTTAAATTACAAAGCGTTTGAGATCATTGAAGACTAAACCGGTCTGCAAAAATATTAGCTGGCCCCAAAGCTGCAGCTTTTACTTTAAATGAAAAAATCTAGATGTTTTTCGGCATAACGCTAATAACACTTAATATGTGTTAAAACCGCAATGGAAAGATAGGATTGTCCACCTTTCCGGCCAGCTACAATTTATTGTATACGGGCACAAAGTGACGGAATCACCATATTCAACAGCGCACGTTTAATTTAACACCGATGACGCTGGAGTTTGAAATATTGCTTTGTTTTCGCATTCGCTTTGTTCCAACTGGAGTTTTGTATTAGCACAATGCTAGCGTCTCATTGCGAACGTAGTCATTATTCTTTATTTGTTTGGTAGATGGTGCGCCCCGGAGCCCCCGAGCCCCGAGCCCGGAGCGCGCAGCCCCGACCCTCGCTCGTCCTCTCGTTACGCCGCCTCCGCAATAAGTTGCGCTTTTTGTTCTTTTGACGCGCCCGTATAATGTTTCTCTTTTACGACCGTTCTCAATAATGATGACTTTTGGAAGACCCATATATTTTGCCGAAGATTTTGCAGATGTATCTAATCAGTTACTTTGTAAAAGAAAACGGGGAACATTATCAAATAATTATGGAATGTGGCTCTGGTGACGAGGTGGCTGTTTACATCTTTAAATACTGTAACCTTTATCATCATTAATTTTTCTTTAGCGTTTCTTACAGATGAATTTCCATTTGTTATGTCATACATACAAAAAATTATATTAAAAAGAACCCAACAAGATTGCCCAAAAACCTATTCCTAACACCTCGTGTGATTTCTGACAGTATGTTTAGCGCCATACATAATCGATGGAATTCAAAATAACCGTAATAGATTATGGAACAGACAATAGATATGTAAATATGAGACGCCGGACGATAGTGTATTATAATATCGACGGGAATTTTAGAAACCGTTCGCTTTGATGCAGCCAGGCGGCCTCTGATGACAGTCACTAGTCGTTAGAACGCGTCCGCAAAAGGGCTTTTTCGCTTAAAATATCCCCCATACAGCATATACCATGTGTTTATTTATATCAAAGACAATGTACCTTTTAAAACGGTCTGGTTCTTTGCAAAGATAATGTAATAGAAATAGAAATCAGTACAAAAGACACTTAGATCAAGTTACTGTTTTATGGTGTCAAATACTTTACATAGAACAATCGTGTAGGTGATTTTTGGTAATACCTACATTAGACGTTTGTAATCTCTTTACTCACGATAGCAAACTATCTTTTAATAATACAACAAAATACAAATAAAAAGATACAAAGAAACAAAAACATTGTCTCCAATATAAATAGGTTAAGACTTTCACGAGATTAAATCCATCCTTTCGTGAAACAAAACACCATCTGTAGAGTTAGCAGAAACAGAAGAGAGACGCATACGAGTGAAGCTAACAAATAGGTACATTTTTGTAATCGTAATTGCAATGTCGTGATTGCAGCGTCTATTTCAGGTCGGGGAGCCAGTGAAAACAACGATTATGCATGTGTACACACGAGCGGCTCCGGTCGCGTTATCGCCGTCCTTATGCAACAAGACAAGGCGCAAGGTGAAGTAAATGTCGGCGCCGTGATGCAGCTGTTTCCGCACCAGTTATCACACGCACACGGCCACCTCACGTGCGGCTTGCGGCGTGCGGCTTGCGGCTTGCGGCCAGCACTCACGATCTATATTGAAGATTCGTTCAAGTTCCAAGAAATAGTACTTATTCACTTACAATAAAATCTACGTTAAGCGAGTTCACCTGCGATAATTTATAATATAACTCAGCTACATTATAATTAATAGGAAATTGTTTTGAAATACTAGAAGTAATTGTATATTTTCAAAATGATTCCAAGGATCTAGATTTTTAGTGTACAAATTTAATAAGGTATTTAAATATCACATTTTTGGGTAAATAGCATAAAAGTTAGCGGGTTAACGAGCCATCTGATAGTAAGTGGTCACCATTACAGATTGAAGCCATCTCCCTCAAATCCCCGATCAAAACACGACGAGGCATTTGGCGGATGTCTTAAACAAGAGCATGGTAGCTAAATACTATGTTGTAGAAAAAAATCAAGTCAATCCATGTCAAGTCAATTATCAATGTGAATACTGGAATAGGTACATTTCAAATTGCGAGGTTTGCGGTCAGGAAGCGCGGAAGTTGAATATTTAAATATAGAGACGAGTTTAATTACGTTATGGCTGTGGTGTTTCATCATTGACCTTGTGACTTTCACCCAGTGGCAACAGGCGTGGAGGTCTAGGCCACACTTCACCACGCTACTGATTTGAGAAACCTTTATTAAACTTCAGCTATTTTGTTAATCTCAAGAATTTTAAACCAAACCAACCATCCTCGTTGGGGTAAGTTTCATCTTGAAGTCAGCAAAATTGTATATTTATCAATAATTAATTTACATTAAACAAACCAACTGTGAATTTGACGGAAAAGATAATTTTAAGAACAAGTTCAAAATGGTGGTCTTCATCAGTAATATTCAAGGTTGCGAGAATCCAAGCTACATCTCACACCCGCGGCCACCTATGGCTTTTTAAATTTTAATTTGGATTTTATTTATTTACCGTTTATTGTATACCCTACAGCAGGCGGACTTAATGCCTAGAGGTATCCTCTACCAAACCTTATATAATGTTGAAGATGTATGATGGAAACGTTCAAATTTATTAAGAAAAAATCATGAACTACATATTTTATATCAAGGTTAAATTCCCTTAATCATTGTCAGCATTTCACCATTCCATTAATGAAATACAGCTTGTTAATTTCGGACTTGACAAGCGTGTATAATGCATATCGAGACACGGTGACCATTTGTGCGACTTTTCTTCGATGTTGTTAGTACACTTGCATTTCTCTCAGAGGGCGTAGAAAATGTTACTCAACCACAATTTTGTTTGAAACGGAGGGAAGCTTAACCCAGCCGAGGAAACTAAATTATATTTTATTTCAAGTCGATTTTTATAAACATTTCGATATCAAACTGATGACTTTCGACAACAAACATTGTTACAACAAATTCGTACGTTGTTTCTTGTCTTGGAAGATTTTTCTTACATGGTTTTTTTTTAATATGATCCAGCAATGGTACGGTTTTACAATGTATATTGTACCTAATTTCGCACCATATTTTGTGAACGTCTAAATCTCCCTTCCTTCAGATTTGAAATATCAATTCGTCTATGCCGGAAAATATGCCTCCAAAAAGGAACAACACTACAATTATATTCTTAAGACGCTGATCACATACAATTCTTATCCACAATGTGTATTCGGGTGTATGTTAAATGGTTCCATCAAATAAACTTTCTACGAAGGACATGCTTATTAGTTTCTTAGCATTCCCACATTCCCACAACAGCATGTATGTCGCTAATCAAAAGCTTTATTAACAACTTGAACAATTCGTATTGATTTGAATAAAATAAGCCCATTTAACAAAATAACAAGTGGTTGTTTGAAAGGAAACCGGTAAAACAAGACCCCGCCGAGATAAGTTGCGCGAAGCCGCGAGAAATTATGCAATATTGTGCTGTCCTCACACTGCTGCGATCGGTAAGAACGTTATATCTCACCTAGACACCAAACAAACATTGAAACATTCCAAAACTTGGAACGTAATTTCTATGATAATACTTTTGGGAAGTTTTTTTTTTCGTTTCAGTTTTTTAACTTCATATACAAATAAGTAACTGTAAAACTGTGGGAGTAGACTAAGGGTAATAAATAAATTAATAAAAAAATAGGTTTGTAACATTTCAGTGCCAAGTGATAATATTACATCTAACTTTTTTGATCCAAAATCAATCCAATATATATCGTAAATCAAGTCATGATTCTGAGAACAGTAAGTAAAGTTCGTGATCAACTCATGAAAAAAGATACATAAAACTACTCAATAAACTTTTTAACGGTAATTTTCGCATTTGGCATTTCGTTTCACGTAGTTTTTCTATCCAATCATTAAAATTATTACAACGTTACGATTCAAAATCAACAAGAAAATCCGACAGAAAAAGTATTGAATAATATTTCATTTGATTATAAATCCGTGAATGAAATGAATTTTGCATCAACTCTGGGTTGTGTTTAATGCAGTCCGTTATAATACCGCATGCGGCATTTCTTTGTCGAAGTGGAAACAAGCTCACTTCGGGCCGCGGAACATAGAGGCAGCGGAACTCGAGAACTTAATTAGAAAAGCTGCAAATAGCGTCAAACGTTGCTTCTAAAGCTTGATTCCGCTGCGAGAATGATCAAAGATGCCAATTGAGACACTCACTTCTTTATGTACATGTTGATAGGAATGTGTTGATGAATACACTTCAGTTACTTTATGTCTCGTAATTGTCTTCAATCGGAATCTTCTCTCTACAGATTAATTTCTGACAAAGCTTTATAGCAATGAAATAGTAATTTGAATGTCAATGTGAATACACACAAAAGTCTTCAAAAAAATCCATGAATTTTCGACAGATTCCGTTCTGACAAAGCTTAATAACAACTAGATAGTTAGTCATTTGATATTCACACAAAATGGACTTTAAAAAATTCCAGGAATTTTCTACAGGAAATACAAAGAAATTAATGTAATCTTTTAAATTCTTCTACAACTGTACAGGAATTCGACTGGCATTTAGCACGTTTATTACAATAGATAATCATAACTATAAAAAACGCCAATTAATCATAATTTAACCATTGAAAGAAACTTGTAATGTTTTATGCAAACATTTTTTGCGTGGACAGTTTTGACATATTATTATATTTTGCAACAAGAATTTTAAAATCCTTATTTCCATCAACATATTAGTCTCATTTACAATTTTTAGCATTACTAATTCTGAAACGACCGTTTCAAATCCGGTAATAGTAAAAAAATAAATAGTATTTCCTTGCATTCGCTTTACTCCGCCATAAAACACATCATTTGCATACTAAATAAAGTCTGTCAACAAGCGTTTAAGCTCGAGCTAGCTGCACGGTAGGTGTTTGTGTTGTGACCTTATTTAACCGATCGATATTTTTTATGCAACGAACAGCGAACGGTACCTAACCATCGGTCGAGTGTGTGACCACCCTAACGCCAACTAACACACCTCACGCAACCGGTCCGAGATATGCTCCCTTGACCTTGAGCGTCGACTGGCAACTTTAATATTTATACGCGATAATTATAGCGCTCATTTTTGCCTGCAACCAGGTCATTAACAATTGGTACACGTCCAATGCTTTGGTAATTAGGAGCAGTGGGCCAAAAAACTAGAGTTAGAGAACGCGAGTGGAGGATCAGGTGTTCCAAACAATCGTCGAATGTTCGATAGCGCGTGACGTAACCCTATACGAGTGTGCCTGCAAACGATTGCGCCAATGTTTGCGGAACCGTTGCAACGTTGTCGATTAAAATAAACCGTGGACGTGGTGGGTGCCATGTGCGCGGAGTTGCATCTGGCCGCGGTCGGTTAACGCTGCAGTGCTGTCAATGCAAGGTCGAGCGCGCCGCACGCCGCACGCCGGACAGAGATTACGTGCAATATCCAATTATACTCACTGCCCAGTTATTGTACAACTTCACGAGTGCGGTCTAACTTGTTAAGGACGCGAGATGGCCGTTTTCTAAGCTGTATATCGTCAGTGTTCTCTTATATATCGTTTACTTTAAACTTATGTATGTAACTATATGTACTTTTTTCTTATGGATTTAAATGTTTTTTCAATTGTGTTTATTCTCGATCCACCATGTTAGGGTTTAAGTGACTTCAGTCATCTATCGGCCTTTAGAAGGCCACTGCTGGATAGAATAATACGCAGAGATTATTACCCTTTAATTGGACCACGTGCTAAGATTAGTCATCGACATATTGCTGTTTTAACCAGGACTATAGACTACTTGCATGTAAATATAACAAAAAGCCCAAACTGCGAAGGTCACGAGTTTAACAATATTGTTTTATTTTCCGCAAGACCACGTGGACAGGAACACGTGGTCGATAAAATGGCCGTGTACAGCAGAATTACAAAATCAATTATCCACGCCGCGGCAGTCGCGATGGCAATGCAACAAACATTATGTCGATCGCAGACCGCGGAATTGTTTAACTTTCCGTTTCGATTCTATGAAACTACTTCACACGTAACAATCAGCGTCAAAGGAAGTACGTTGATGTATTTATAGAAGAGAAAAAAAGCGTTTAGGTGTCACGGTGTCAAGACGAATGCTCTCTATTTTGGGTCAAGGCCGCTAGAGCCACGCCAACTTATAACCGAGAGAGATATTTTAAAAACTTTTTTATGCTATTATGAAGCCACGACAGAAATGCGCCTTGTATACTGAGGGCACTTTGTGACACCGTTTGATTTTTTAACAATGCAGCAAAAATAAATATAAGTGTCTTCAGGACTAGCAAGTGCATTTATTATTTAGCTAACATTACACAAAATGCAAAGTCATTTTCTCTTGTTTATTTCAAGACCAAGCGGGCATAAAGTTCCAGAAAAACACTCGATGCTTTTCATCCAATAATACTCGTACATTTTCAGTAGGAGGGCAATACACAATTGTTCAGTAAATACGCTGCAATGGGCCACAATCCCATATTATGAGACTGTTCGGCGAGAACAAGATATTACATTCAACTACACACTCTTATTGTGGGGCGTTCACTGCAAAAATCATACTCTATTGTGTTTCATTTAAACCTTCTTTCCATTCTTATACGTACAATGAGCTTCATCTTTTATCAACAATACCGAAACGTACAAAACCAAGCATTTTAATGCTCCGTGTAATCTGGGAGCACCCAGCAAGTTTAAATTGAACTCGCGGTACGTTAAACACGGCCTGGTGCCCCTACCACCCGAACACGAGTATCTTAACGTGCAATCGATACTAACGAGCCCGACTAACAAATTAGCTACAACCTAATAATTCGAACGGCGCAATTCCAAATAGTTCCAATACGCAACATTAGCGAAAATCATGCCATTACACTGTTAGTATTGTTTGTTACACAAGTGGCGCGAATGCCGAATTGACCTCTATGTGGTCCACATTTACGGCTCTAATTGCGTGTGCTGCCCTGAAAGATGACGTTGGCGTGACTAATATTACCGAGGGGCGGATCCGTTGACATAGTTTTGTTTTATTCTAAACTACACCATCAACGGATATAACAACTTGTTAACGTAACACAAACAAACACGGAGCTAACAAGTAAAAAAATTCTGTACATCAATTTAGGTCAGACCCCAAACATTCTACATACGTCTATCCATTTGTTGGATAAACTAGCTTAGTAAAAGCCTATTTAGGTACTCTTTTCTTAAAGACCCCACACCATAATTAATCGGGAACTTCAATGCGGGCCAACTATAGGATTCTCTTAGGTTTGGTCGCTTGTAATACAATAAACTTTTAACTATTATTACAAATCTACTTTAAGTATTGCAAAATGGTCATAATTTAATTTATCTAACGACGCGATAATTATTGTTACAAGCTAAATATAAAATTTATCAATAATATGCCATATGAAACGGTCTCTGTTAATATCATTAAGTTATAGAGATAAGGAATACTAATAAATAGGTTGAAGTATTACAATTTATCAGTAACCATTATCAGTACCAAATGTAGCAAATCCATTATATTAGTAGACGTTAGTAAAATCGTAGCGTATAATTATGAGGAATAAATATCACAGACTCAGTCAGTAGTACAACAGAGTCAGTTAGTAATAATTTTGACCATTTACAATTACGCAATTTGTTGATTTGCTTAACAAATGACATTTGTTGACCATGCAATGACAATTTGTCGTGTTAAGTTAGTTATAACAGACTGCTAATAGATGAAACCTTATAAAAAAATTCAACGCAATCCCAAACTACTCGTCTATTTCTCTTTAATAAAAAAGAACATAGGCTTTAAATATTGACAAAAACTGCCGTGGCCACAATAATTAACCTTAAAAAATGACACTGAATCTCCAGTAATGTCTGCAGAAACCTTTCGTCACTATGTAATGAAGCAAACGACGTAGACATGGCCTCTGGCCCGCTTGCGAAGCCCTTATACTGTATTATGCTACCCACGTATTATTAGCAAAGGTTTTTTTATCCTTAATTCCAGCAAAATTATGTTTCTCGTTTGTTAAACAATTCATAGTGAACAATGATTCCAGATATGACTTTCCATTCCTTTAGCAAGAATCTGGGCAATATTCTTAGACAACCTAATTGGATCACTTTCATTTACTGGTGACGTCATTTCGACAATACACGCAGATAGGGGACGGGCGAGTCGAGGAGGCTCCGCCTGTTTGAAAGATTGCCTCCGACGGCTCCGACTAGGCATCTAGCGCACTTAATCTTTCTCTAGCTCGGGTTGCTTTGTTATTAATCTCGTTATCCCCTCTGTTTAATTTACCAGCAACATGATACAACACGGCATTTCTCGCTTTTATCATTATTAATTTTTTTCTAAGCCTACAAAACTGTTGAGATACATTAACATATTATACCAGATTTGCATAAAGGTCAATTAGCAGAGTGTATGCATTCAAACACGTAAGGGAAATACTTCAAGAAATCTAATCAGAAGCCTTGAAATGCCCGCAAGTATTTAAATTAATAAATTAGTCGATCAATGTCTAATGTCGTGCAGTAGAGGTTTGGCTTAGACGTGAACAAAAATAGCGACAAAATCACTGTCACAGTCGTTCAAGGACCACCGGTCATCGGGGTATGAGCTGGCCAGTGACGCAATCGCATTCACGTCGTAACGTATACTAATCTTTTGCACATATACTTTCAAGCGACTTGCACTATAAACTGGGTTTAATCGTCATAAGGTAGGTTAAGCCTGCATTTAGAAATTAATTACCGCTGGCCTCAAGGACGCCAGCTCTTTGCTGCCACTAAATCGAGTTTCGTTAATATAATACAGCAAGTTACCATTTAATATCACATTTTACTTGAAATCTTTGTTGGTTAGAAGCGTTAAGTAATATTTCTATAGTTGCACCCCATAGCTGCGCTGTTGACATAGTTTTGCGAGGCACGAGTTTTTGTAGCGACCTACTAACATTGAAACAACCCATGTACAATTCTTAAACTCACTCTGCTAACATCAAAGTCGGAGCATCTATTATGCTCTCGGATGTTGCCTCCGCTTCCATTGTGCCCCTCTCCGCATCTCCCATCATCACAAATGCAAATAAAACCGGCTCACATCCACCACAGTATTCATATTGTAATTAATCATTTTTTGGTCTAGCAAATGCACACGCGCCATTTAATATAATACGTTGAGATAAATTTCAACTGCGACATCCTCATTCGCGCCCAGGAAGCGACTCCTGTCGGGAAACATCCTACTAAATTAATTCATCTTTTGCTAATATCATCGCTATTTTTACTGAACCGCATTGTTCATTAACAAAACAATGCATCTTTCCAAGGCCAGACACGATCAGATACTAACATGTAGCTGGGAAACACGTTTACAATTACAACACGCATGCTTCAACATCGACATCATTTTTAGATGATATCACTGCGATAGAGCGCCGTTTTCCAACTTACGAAATATGACACAAAATAAAAAATAAATCGTGAGGTCCGTCGATATGATCTAACAGTTAGCCAGTGAAACGATTGTGTAAAGCACGCTTCAAGACCTTGGCACACCTTGACAGGTTGGAACAAAAATGTAAGTGATGTAAGCCCGTGCCTGGTTTATCAGAGTGATGAGTATTCGTGATTTATGGAAATTCAGAAGATTGTAGCTAAATGTGTCTTTTCCTAGATTTTTCACCATATCGTATAAATCTTTCGAGATGAGTTATTCCCTTATACCTTTTATTTTATTCTCGTTCAGCGACATAACCGGTCTAGACAACTAATATATTAGCACGCCGACAGCCTTCAAATCGGAAGCCGCGTCACGCATTTGTGATCACATCGGAAAGGATACGAGACAACATTCCACACAGCATTCGGCACTTTCCGTTATTAAATGTCACATAAACACAATATTTTTTAGTTTTGTTATTTATTTTCCTACAAAAATAATATTATAGCATGGTATTCCAACACGACGTTGTTTATGCTGCACGCAATATTCATAGTGCCTTTTAACCGGCTTAGCACAATGATGTAAAAACTTCAGTGGTTGGTTGCTTTAAAAATGTTACCGTTGAATTGTTCAACATTTTACGAAACATTTAATTACAATAGGCTGGTAAACTGTTTTTAAACAAAATCTCGGGTTGTTTGTAATGAAAACTCATTTTCTATAATATGCTTTTAGTACACAATAACGACGAGCCAGTTCTCCGTCGCCTCGGCGTGCACGAGGCTAAGTCCGCTAAGTAGGCCTTTTATGAAGCGAACAAAGCGAGTCTTGGGCGTCTACTGTGTTTCAATCCTGACACAACTGGGTCAATGCATGCTTTTTTAACATTGCAGTGGTTGCGTAGTAATTCCCTGAGAGCCATATTAAAAAAAAACTCCCGCTTTTGCTGGATAATCATCTTTCTTTGCAAACCGACTCGACCGTAGCAAATAACTTTTCAAATAATATTCAAGAGGTCTCTCCTATATTAAAGTAAGAGCAGGATATGAATAAAATCCAGTTACATTTGATATCTGTGATATGAAATATCAGAACGCATTCGACTGAAAAATGAATTGGTGTCCTACTTCTCCTCGTCCTGTCCTCGTTAATTTTACGATAGTGGATTTATAAAAATGTCGACTAACCTGGATAGAAGTCGTGTGACTTGGACATCTTCACTCTGGCACCGGTGTCCTTCTGGAGCTGGGCGATGGTCTCCCCGCCCTTGCCTATGATGGCTCCCGCCACCATCGACGGGACCAGAACTTTGAAGTGGTATGTGGGCTCCACGGCTGTGGATTGAGAATAGTTGTCAATGAAATACCAATGGACAGAGGAATACTGCGTTTCGAAATAGAAAAAAATATAGTGACAATTTGTATAATTTTAGAGAAAGATAAAAGACTCGACATTAAAAGTTAATTGAAACCACCAAATTTCAAAACACAGTATTCCATAATTTCCATGATTATACTTGAAAGTGTTGTGACTGAAGATAGATAAATGTATTTTGATTAAACATGTACACCCGGTTTATGTGTAAGTTTGGCGATGAAGAATAGAGAGCAAAAGCTAATATGTATATTACAGGACGCGGCTGCCTTCAGTGACTAATTCAGAAATATTCTGAACAGCATGAATCAGATTCAAATGCACGTTTTGGTATGTACAAGTATGATTGTTAACCACACCATCGAGCACTGTGCCGATGCCGGTCGCAACGGTGGTGCGTATGGTGATCATTCGATAGCAAAATGTCGATTTCAATGGTTACAATTGATCGATGCGCTCGCAACGAATCAATGCGGAGAAAGTAATAGAAGATGTAAAAAAGTATAATAATAACAGAAAACCTATGTACGAAAAGTAATATAAGTAATAACCATAATTATTGTAACATACTTGAGAACCTCCACATATGGAATCGCACCAATTTTAAACGTAACTGAGAAGTGTAAGAGGAATATTAGTTACATCTGTGGCATTGATGACGTTTAAGCCAATTAGGAGCACGAAGCCGGTCGTATTACTGCTGTTAAGAATACTGAGTACGTGTCCTTAAATTTAGATTAACATATTATTGTTTACCATGCACAGTTTTGTGAATTAGAAACAGAAGTAGCTAATATTCTACAGAAAGATGCAGAAGAGTTCAACGGTGTAAACATACTGATGATTGATGCGAGTTGATTGGCTGTAGACGTGCAAACGGCCTTGGAACTCGGACTCACTTGATGGTATAAAAACAAGATACGTTTTAATAACAAGCGATTTGTTACGTTCACGTATACGACGTTAACGAAGCTCTATTAAACCAACTTCGTTCAGTGTACATTGCAAGACAAACAAACTCTTTATTTAATGCGATACTAGTATGTTATCGGTTTGAAACGTATAGAAACAATGGAAACGTATATGATGATAAAGAGAACATGATTTATAGAGAAGGAGTATACGAGACGACGACAAATTTATGTTTTGACATAAAAGAAGTCTTTTTAACAGACCCACACCAAAATAGACAACGAAGACTGCAAGAAATTATGCACAGTTATGAGAAAGCAATATCCTGTATAAAAATGCAAATGCAAGTTCAAAGATCAAACCAAAACATTATTTATCACAACTGTCTATGTATAATAAGATATTTTCGATTATAAGATGTACGTTAAGGTTATTAATTTTTCCGTTATTTAAAATATTAAACAACGTTGAAAAGGTTTTTTTATTGACGATTGACGATGCACAAGAGACATTAGCTTTTTGGTAAATTAAATCGTAAAAAAATATAATTTCTACTTTACTGGAGTTAAATTTTAAGTCATGGTTACTACCAAGTATGAATGCAGTATTATTTTTGTCTCTTAAGGTAAATCTGGTGGTAGTCATCACCAAACAGAATATAATATAGAATTCAACAGGGATTAATCAGCCAGTTGAATTCTATTGCAAAAGCTCTAAATACTTCTATTGAGCCACACTACGTGAGAGATAT